>CACRXP010000130.1:553284-563286 GCA_902702965.1 Spirometra erinaceieuropaei | reverse complement strand
TACTGAGGCTCTAGTGCTAAAAAGTACTAGTGCTCTGCAAAAAATCGACTGACAAACTTAGCCGTGCACTTGGCCTACAGTGGATGTACTTTAATTGCTTAAACGACACAACGGAAAATAAGGGCGAACGAAATGTGCGCTTTTCACTAGTGAGGCATTCTCAGTCAGGCGTGTGCCACCTCGACCACCCTCAAATTCTTCGTTTTCAGTGATTTTTTAATTTCTTCCCAGCAGCGGAATCGCTGCTCGTCTATCTGTATTTCGGTGCCTCAAGACTGTCAATACCTTTTAGTGTGAATTCATTACCGCGAGTACGCATGCGCTTTTCTCGACTACTCCGCCTTCTTTACCTTCCCGCGCCCTCTTCTCCTTACAAACACATCCACGTGCGGCTCTCCAGGCTGGGTCGTCTCATGGCTTAATGGTTATTTTTCTTTCCGCACTCAATTTTTCCAATCTGGCAAGCGGAAATCTACGATCCATCCCAATGACTGCGGTGTTCATCAAAGTTCCATTCTATCCCCTCACCTTTTCTCCCTCCGTACCGACGACTTAAGGTCCTCTAATAACTGTCTTTTGGTTAAGTATGCTGATGATGTGGTTGTTGGACACCCTCTCAAAAGCCAGACACACCTTCAGTCTCTAAAGGATGGCCTAGACAATGTCCTAGTATGGTCGGAGGAAAATGGTCTCGAAATGAACAACCCAAAATCGGTTCAGTGTATTCTTCGACTACGCCCCTCTCTTAGTTCTGAATCCTCTGACATCCTTCCTATCGAGGTATCCTCTTTCAGGTACCTTGGCGTTACTTTTTTCTCAAATCTCTCATTTCCCCTCCATATTGAGTTCCTATTTATTAAAGTTCGTAAACTTCTTTACTACATGCGTCGTTTACGTTCCTACCACACACCTCAACTCTTAGACTGGCAATTCATCGATGCCTGCATTCTTCCTCTTATCCTATACTGCACTCATGTCATTTTTCCTGCTTTGCTTAAAAAATCTTTTAATTTTGAAACGAGTCCTCAGTATGCTCTATTCTGCTGCTGGTGTTTCTTATCTTTTTTAGTCTACACTATCCTACAACGACATTTCAATGAGGTCAAGCAATTTGCTGGTCGAATTCTAGATGACGTTGCCCATCCCTTACATTCCGACCTTATGTCTGCGAAGTCTTCCCGCCCGATGCGCCGCAGCTTCCGACTTATATCCTGTCGCACATCGGCTTATCGAGCTTTTGTATTGCCATTCATAGCGCGCTATCTTACGTGCGAAGAAACAGAAATACAGAAGCGAAGACTTGAACTATCCCCATAATAATCGTTTCTTTGACTTTTGAATAATCTTTTAACTTATTTACTGCCCACAGTGAATGGAGTCAATATTTTGCTGAAAATTTTGGATTTATGATTTCAAAACAAAACGAATTCCTCTCTCTCTCTCTCTCTCTCTCTCTCTCTTTCTCTTATCCAGAGGGGGTGAAATTCACTGTTGCATGATTATGGCAATACTGGAGCAGTTTTTTTTTGAAGAAAGTAATGCAACGGTTTCTTTCTAACATGGAACCCTCTCATAGCCCTCTTTGGCATGGCAGTATGGGACCCCACTCAGGGAACAAAAACCAGATCATCATAGCATACTGCTTTCTCGCCTTTTTTATAACTGACGCTTCCGCGCTCTCGTACCTAGATGGAATACTTTCTACTTCCTTTTGTGAAAACGAACTGGGAGAATTGCGAAAAACGCTTGCCTTTTTCTTACACTGTCAGCTATCTTGATACGGGCGGATAGAATGGGGTCAAGTGAGATCCTAACCCCAACATTGAGGGTCCAACCTTACTTGTTCTCTTGATACTCTCATTAGTCCTGGCACGTTTTTTTCTTTTGCAAGTAGCCGTAAAGAAGTCTAGCGCGAGGACACCATATGCCACCTCAACACTTATCCGAATGTTTGACTGCCATCACGCTCTTCTTTCCGCTGTTTAGCCCCACCTATAAAACTCGTATAACTCGATGACCTGATTTTTGTTCTTTGAGTGGGGTCTCATACCGCGTCCTCGCCCTTCCTTCAGATGGTCGCGTAGGGACGCAAAATCGATTCGCCTGGGGAACTCTCCTTTGCTTAAAAATGCACCAGCGTTTTTAGAATGCCGGCTAGAAACCGTCAGAGACAGATATCGTTCACAAAATCACATGCAACGATTGTGCCGCAACCTACTGTGATCAGACCGGGAAATCTGTCTCCGCCTGTATACGTGAACGGAGAGCAGACGCGACCAGCTCTCGCGCAGGCCGTCATGCATAAACATTTGCATGGGGGAAAAAATCCACACTGTCAGCACCTGCCTAACAAACAAATTCTGTGAATTCCTGGGAGTTATGCACTCGAGCAAGACATGCACCAGCAAAAATGTCGGCTTAGAGACGTCCTATGCGACATTGTCGAGGACAAGTGCAAGCAGGTGCAGACAGTCCCGGCTGCACAATAGGATGCAGTGGAGCCTACTGCTGCGTATTTTAACCAAATACAAAATACTCTGCCAATACTCTGGCCCCCAGTCCATTAACAAGTGCAATGATCTTCCCATTCCATACTCAGTGTTGGGACTTCGCCTAGGCGGAGTAATTGGTCACGCAGGGAGCGCACAGGTGAACACCTTTCCCAACACCAGGGTCGGCGGATCAAATGGTCCAACATCCATGATGAAATTGCAGCAATTAACGACGCAAATGTCGGCCATCAAACAGTCATCATAGCACGTGCAACGATCACTGATGAAGGGGGGGGGGGACCGTGAACATTCATAGGTATGCGGTAGCATGGCGACTACATCCTATAAATACTGCAGCCCCTTGTGCCTGAACCTCCCGTATCTGCTGTTGTCTCTGATGATGGGTTCGAGGAGGAATCCGAAACGTCAGGCTAATAAAGCTCTTGTCCCAGCGATCGTGTCTCCTTCTTCAAGACTGCTTCCTGGGACTCGTCTCTCCGCTTCAATTGGCAAAATACTCTGTTAGGTATGATTGAATGCCCCCCCCCGTTTTTTGTGCCCTGCCCACATGATGGACGACCAATTGGGATATTAGTTGCTTCATTCGCAAACACCAGGTCCCATTTCCAAGCAACTTTCTTGTTTTGCGTATTTTTCATGGTATATATTTTGAGGGGGTAACGATAAGGGAGGCTTCATTGACCATTACTGATATCGTGATTGTCCTCAGCCAGCAATATCTAGCCCCAGGTCCTCTAGCGCCGCATATATTATTGGTCGCTATGCGACAGTCTATGAGGGCTTAAGGTGAAGCCTCAAGACACAAAAAGACAAGCATGCCCAGTTACCTGATCGGTGGATGTCCTTGCATCATCTAAACATATACGTGGTAGAGGGGCACTCACCGATCGTTTTTACGGAACTCATTCGTTACGTTATGCCTTAAGGGCTGTCTCTCGAGCCCAACCAGCAGCCGCACAGCGGCGCATGATATAGGCAGAAATTGCCGGTAATAACATTCGACGGATTGCCTATGACCCATCTGGTAGACCCTAGTGGTGGATCAGCTGCGCCAGGTGCGTCTGTGTGCATGTTTGTGTTTCTAGTCCCAGCTGCTGATCAGGGTTATGATTGGCCGAATGAAGGCGGAATAAGCCCGAAACAGTACTGTATCAATCTACCCGCATTCTCTTCTCGTGGCCCAGTGGTTAGAGGCGTGGACTTCTAACTAACAGGTCGCGAGTTCGAGCCTCCGGTGTTCCACACTTCGGGGTTGGGTATGACTGACTGACGACAGCTAATAAGCCAGAAATGGGCATTCCAGTCTCCCTTGTCTTTTTCGGTAATAACATTCTGCCTATATCATGAGCCGCTGTGCGGCTGATGGTTGGGCTCGAGAGAGAGCCCATAAGGCACAACGGAACGAGTGAGTTCGTCAGCCAGTCACACACAACCCCAAAATGTTGAACATCTGGTGTTTGATTTCGCGACTTGTTAGTTAGAAGTCCAACGCCTCCCACCACTGAGCCATGGACTCGTTGTTCTGTCGGTTGTGATCGGGAATCTATAATGGCAGAGGGGCGCTCACCGATCGTTTTACGGGCGTTCTACATTTCGGGACTGGGTATGACTGGCTGACGACGGCTAATAATTCAAAAATGGTTATTATTGTTTCAGTTGTCTTTCTCGGCAATGATATTCTACCTATATCATACGCCGCTGAGCGGTTGCTGGATGGGCTCAAGAGAGAGAAACCTAAGGCAAAACGGAACGAGTGAGTCCCCTAAAACGATCGATGAGCATTTCTCTACCATTATATGTATATGCAGACAAGAGAGACTGGGATGACAATTTCTGGCTTGTTAGTCGTCACCAACCAGCCATACCCAACCCCCTAGGCTTGAACTCGTGGCCTGTTGGTTAGCAGTCCAACGTCCTAACTACCGAGCCATGGACTCGTTGTCCTGTCAGTTGCGACTGGGTATATTAACGGTGGTGGAGAGGCTCTCATGGATCGCTTTACGCAACTCACTCCCGCGTTGTGTTATGCGGCTCTCTCTTGAGCCCACCCAGCAGCCGCATAACGGTGAACGATATAGGCAGAATAGCATTATTGACAAAGACTGGGCAGACCGGAATGTTATTTCTGCCTTATTGGTCGTCATCAGCCGGCCATATCGAACCCCATGTGTGGATTACCTGAGATTCGAACCAGGGATCCTTAGTCATTGAGTGTGACGCCCTACCATTGAGTCCTGGCCTGTTGTCCTGTTGGTTGTGATCGGGAATATTAATTATGAGAGAAGGACCCTCACCGATCAGGTTACTGAACGTGGTTGTCCCGCTGTGCCTTGGGGCTTAAACAGGAATCTTCGCAGGCAATTAGTAATACAGGTAGATACAGAGCTACCGATAATGACAAGGGGGTGTCCTTGTATCATAATTAATACTTCCGATCACAACTGAGAGGACAACGGGCCCGGTTCCCAATGGTAGTGTCATACCCAACGGTCAAGGATGCCCGAGTTCAAATTTCAGGTCATCCACACCTGGGGTTGGGTACGATTGGATGATGACGACAAATAAGCTAGAAATGGCGATTCCGGTCTCGCTTGTACTTGACCGTACCACCTTACCTGCCTGTACTGCCATTCGTTGTAAGAATGCCTGCGAAATTTCTAGTATGAGTCCCAAGGCACAACGAGATGATTATGTTCCCTGGCTGGATCGATTAGCGACCCTCTAACTGGCACAGCCCATGCCGAAGAAGTGACGCGATGCGATCAACACATATTGGTACAGACGTTGACCAATCGTAGAATCCTTTGTTAGACTCAGTTAAGAAGTTAGTAGTTTTTGTGCACCCGTAGTTTTCACAACCGCCTTTTTATATATTAAGTGAACTAGTAAACATTTACTATCAAAATACTTTTAATCTCAAAACACGAGGTTCTAAAAATGTACAAAACCGCAACAATCGTCAACATTGAATATAAATGCACAACAATGATAATCTGCTATTAGCGACCACTCTAGTCAGTTAGATCAGTATTAACAAATGGATAAGTCCTTACTTCAAAGCAATCAGTCCGTAGAGTACGGATTAACTCGGAATCATAAGCTTAACCTTCTCGCATTGTTACTTTGCTGAAATGCGCCTTTCTGCTTTAGTCCGATAGATTCGAGACCTCCAAAAACCGTTCTGAATCAAAAAGGCCAGTATGGGCCTTTAGCGAGAGTGTATAGATATCAGACCTCCACGCTGAGAAAACAATGCTACACTGCTCTGAAAAGACGATCAGATAAGTGTCTATAAATAGATTCATCGTGTAACAAAAGCGTTAGAGAGAAGTCTATCCGCCAGTACCCTCTTAAACGCAGACATGACGCCATAAATGCCTCCTGCAACTGTCAGCCCCGTCAACACGCCAGAGGACTGGCGATGGCGTCCGGAGGGTAAACTGCATGGAAGGCAAAAGATTGTCCTCTTGAGATAGCCGTAGCCAGTACGTGGGTGGTCTGTGTGCAGTCTTTTGGTACATTTTTTCCAGAAGCCGCCGCTGATTGCGTTGCGCTTGATGGATTGCCTGTTTGGGCCACGTCCAGGGGTCACCAACGGCACCTGTGGGATAGGTTAGCAACGCAAGGTTTCCCGAATCAAAAGACAGGGCAGATAAGACAAAGCGGACAACGCCTACTGCTGCGAGGGAGCGTACTGGAATCAGCAAACAGTGGCAGCAAGCGTTCTCATCAGCTGACTACCAGCTGTTTGGATAGTTGGCCCCAGCGCGGCACGCATGCGTGCGCATGGGCTTTTGCCACCTACGGTCAGTCAGTGAAGAGTACAGCGTCGAGGTCACATCACGTCGCTGCCAGTTCACGGCAGTTCAAGCAACTAATCGACTAAAGGTGGCATGAGTGAGCAGCCGGGCTGGAGCGGACTGCCGCGGATTTTTTTAACTGACTAATAGCAATCCGGTCGCTATCATTCCCGCTCTGACTCCTTGTCGGCTGCATTAAATCAATATAAAGTTGGTGCCCTAACACATGAAATAGGTCTACTCCGGGGAAAAATCACAAACTGCTAGTTCGACTGTCGTTGCCGACGGTGGCCACAGTGTTCCCCAGAGCAGGGTGAGGTCAGAGACGGTGGCTTGCACGCGAATTAGTTTATAATTATAGTTGACTTGCACGGGCAATAGAAGCGAAGAGACGAGTCGTAGGAAGTAGTCTTGAAGAAGGAGATACGATCAATGGGACAAGAACTTTATTAGCCCGACGTTTCGGATTCCTGCTCGAACCCATCATCAGAGGCAACAGCAGATACGGGTGGTTCATGCACAGGGGGCTGCAGTGTTTATAGGATGCAGTCGTCATGCTACTGCATATCTATGAATACTCACGGCTCTCCCCTTCATCTGGGATCGTCGCACTTGGTGTGCCAACTGTTTTATGGCCGACATTCGCGTAGTTACTTGATGCAATCTCATCACGTGCGTTGGATGTTGGTGGGATGATTGCTCTACCATCTGACGCATCCTATAAATATTGCAGCCCCTTGTGCATGAACCACCCAAATCTGCTTTTGTCTCTGATGATGGGTTCGAGCAGGAATCCGAAACGTCAGGCTAAAAAAGCTCTTGTCCCAGCGATCGTGTCTCCTTCTTCAAGACTTGCACAGCATCGACCGCACTCTCTTCCCCTCTCCTACCTGGATCTGGTGTTAAGACGGAGTGGAGAAGACCGGGGACGAGAGAGGGCGCACCTAGACGTGCCACCACACCCCCATGGTCCACGACGGACACTTACCATAATTTTTAACATGGAGAAAATGAAAGGGGAATGGCACGGACACCAGTTGGCCCGGCGCGAACCTGCATCTGGGCCTGCTAGCAGATACCAATGTTGGCATTTGTTATGGGTGCACATTTCCGATAACGCCTGTCGAATCCCGATCTAGCCCCCCGTGTTGGTTCAGCACATTTACCACTTCACCCGTTTTAGACGCACAATAAGTAACTACCTTTAGTTAAATGAAAAAGCAAGAGAACCCTTACGGATACTATTTCGTCGATAAGAAAGGACAATTTTCTTAGGAGAAACGTAAATACCGAAAACGCGAATATCCGTGTCGCATGAGTAGACTTACCTTTTAGAAGTACACAATTCCTATCCGGTCGGATCTTGTTTTGCAGCTGTACCTGGAGTGGACAAGCCCCAACTGCCTGTCATATGGGACCAGTGGTAATAGGGGGTTTAACCCTAACCCCTGACCTCTAACTCTAACCCCTAACCCTAACCCCTGACCTTAACCCCCAACTCCTTACTGCTAACCCCTAACAGGTACGGCTAAGAAATAAGATCTTGCCTCTAATCCAGGCAAATAGCTAACTTAGCGGACGGTATAAGTACGACAATATTTAGAAGATTATTTTTCCACATACATATTCACTAAATATCCTCCAAGAATTTGTGCTCCATGAAGTCTGGCCCAAAGTCAAGTGCGTACTGTCCGATGGTGCCTTCAAGATCTTGTTGAGAAAACTGGTGAAATTTTCCGTCTTTGCATTGCTAGAGATGCAACTGATTAAAGGAAAGAGGATTACGCCATGGGAATAAAAGTTTCCATAAGGTCACATATAGACAGGCCAGCCAGCGATTATTAAATATGAGTAGAATTGACAGATACAGCCTTAGAAATACTACTTTGTAGATGAACATAGAAGGCTCGTCGGAAAAAAATAGACTTGCACCCGTGAATTTTCGAGCTGGTGACACCAACCCATCGTCAGACGTCAAATGCATTTGGGCTTTTGCCGGCTGCGAGTCTGTTGAGCTTCAGGGTGTCCTTGGAATGCCACTGAATACTTCACAATTTTCAGTGTTTTCTATCGATTGTCCATGAAGATCGATTTTGTGCTACGTAATTTCCAAAACCTTCAAACTGAATCTAGGACCGTTGTTAGTATTGGAAGCCGGCGGATATATATTTATGAACATTCTGTCTAGTCGAACCACTTAGACACATATTCGGCACGGAAAAAAGACATTTTTCGGAACACGTTAGGCAAGTAAGGAAAATGTACAACGTCTTAGATGCCTAAAGATGGTCCTTTCAGTTTTCATCCTCACGTTTCATGGGTTAGGTCACATACTGTACTTGTTACTATAGTAGGCGTAAGCGAGAACCTAATTACATGACGCTCTTATTGGTTAAGCTGAAAAAACATTATCCGGCTTTACAATACTTACATCTCATGGTGATCCATGTTGGACTTTCTGCTAACACGTCGATAAGATCAGCGGAATTATTTGGTGAACTGTTGACACTGACATTTGTAGAAATTAAGTCCCGCCTAGTATGTGACGTGTAGCATAGGAAAATGGACTACGGGGCGTTTGGCTACGTGAGGTAGCTCTAGGCGCTGAATGAACGTATCGAAGTTTGCTTTCGCCTGGATTATAAAACGTCAAGCATTTAAGTCACGCAAGAGTTGCATGTGGCCACAGCGACCAAAGCAGTACTTTGCGGGCGTCGAGTGTGAGTCAGCCCTAGGCTTGCCGGCACTGCGTCACCGATCGATATCGTTGCCTTCAACGATTGGCTGCAGCCGGACAAAGCTGGGCCGCACGCATTCAATTCGCACCGGGGTTAATAACATCAGCTGACGGCACTTAACTCGACTAAACTTTTGCTGACGCCGCCTTCTGAGACCCTTTTACTCTCCTGACAAGAGAAAGGTTGTCTGAATAGCTTTGTCTTCCTGACTCTTAATCTAGGGAAACCTCTTGTTGTCAACAATCACACTTTGGCAGGCTTCATCTCATCACACACCCCAATCCTAGCAAGGCAAACCCCAGATATGAAACCGGCCCGGAGTTAGATCGCCGCTGCCTAACGAGGACAATTAAAAGCAAGAAGGAATATCCAAATTGCCCTTATTTTCTTGGTAATGCTGCCCGACTTGGAATTTCTTCTAAAAATAACAGATCGGGAAATGAATTTCCTGTTTATATTGAACACTGCATTTACTTCAGCGGTTTTTCAGGGAGCGCCAACACACTAAAAAATACAAGTGTATAAACCACACGCGTACGGCTAAAATCTACTTTTATCCCTTAAGGCACCTTTAAGAGGGTAAACACGCCAGCAGAATTCGCCGAGCTTCACGGTAAAGCATACTTTTTAAGTGCTTTAAACAACTGTGCACTGCTAATTGTTTGCGTGTTAAAGTTGCATTCACTTCGAAATTTCAAAAATCACTTAAAACACGCTTTTAAAACAATAACTGTAGTTAAGATAATTGGACTTCTGATAGAAGCAAACAGGCGAGTTCCAGGTAGCAATTAAGAAGACGAAGTCATAATTGGACTTCGTTTGAAAAGGAAGCATTCACTAGCGTGTCCTGATCAGCATTGCAATAGGTCGGAAGACTGGCAAGGTTGATGATTTGAAGAGGAGGAAGAAGAAGAAGAAGAAGAAGAAGAGGAGGAGGAGGAGGAAGAAGAA
>CACRXP010000130.1:528018-553226 GCA_902702965.1 Spirometra erinaceieuropaei | reverse complement strand
AGAAGAAGAAGAAGAAGAAGAGGAGGAGGAGGGGGAGAAGAAGAAGAAGAAGAAGAAGAAGAAGAAGAAGAAGAGGAGGAGGAAGAAGAAGAGGAGGAAGAAGAAGAAGAAGAAGAAGAAGAAGAAGAAGAAGAAGAAGAGGAGGAGGAAGAAGAAGAAGAAGAAGAAGAAGAAGAAGAAGAAGAAGAAGAAGAAGAAGAAGAAGAAGAAGAAGAAGGGCTCACCGGAACGAATTTATTTAGATGCTGACGTTTCGAAGAGCTTGGTCGCCTCTACATTGTCAAAGCGTAAAATGCACTTAATCGATCAGAAACCCCAAGTGGCATGTCACGTTGGTCGGCCTCGTGCTGATCGATGTTTCCCTTCTCACGCTGCCTCGGCCTCTCGGGGAACGGTTGACGGGCGGTTTGTCTGCGCGCCTCACAACACCAGACTTAAAAAGACCATTCGGAGACAGCTCGACGGCGACTTTACTCAGTGAGGAAGAAGGTGCGCCGCCAAACCGACGACCCGACAAAGGTTAAATTACATCCCCACGACGGAATGGTGACTCACGAGGCAGGCTGACAAAACGCCTGTCAACCGTTTCTCGAGAGGCCGGGGCAGTGAGAGGGGAGAAAAATCGATCAGCACGAAGCCGACCAACGTGACGTGCCACTTGAGATTTCTGGTTGATTAAGTGCATTTTACGCTTTGACAATGGAAAGCCGACCAAGCTCTTCGAAACGTCAGCATCTAAACGAACCCGTTCCGATGAGCCCATCTTCCACTGCAAATAGGTCAGAAGGTCTACTGAGTTGGTCCGAAAAATTAACCCAGCACACGCGTTGAGCTGACAGCAGGAACCTTTAAAGAAAAGGTTTCACGCACATCCATCAAATACATGTAAAATAGGAAATATGGATTTTTCCTATTGCAATCAAGGTTCGGATGACGAGCAGATAGTCCCCGCCTCTATCGCTTATTTGTTATCTCTACTGCCTGAAGCCACCAGCTGAAGTTTGGTGTCGGGTCAAAAAGACGCCGGAAGACGCTCGCAGTTTATCAGTTTCTGTTCACCTGGTCTCAAAGTGTGTGCGCTGGTAGGTGAGATTTCGAACTACTGTTTGTTAGAAGAGCATTTGGCGAGCACACGCGTGCTTGCAATAAATTATCATAGGGCCAGTGCATTTAAATTGGAACGAGGGAGGGGAGAGGGGGAGAGGAGGTAGTAGGTGACAGTGAGGGTAAAGTAGTGTCGTGTCACAAGGGGGAGGTGGGGACGGGGGAGCGGAGACATGCATACAGTTAATCGATCCTTGTCCACGGTAGACGTGGAGCGTGCAAGAGTTACAGTGCGTGACCGATCTCATGAAATGTTGGCGAAAATTCTGAAACGCGTTTCCGATCAGGAAGGATTACTTAAGTGGGGTTATTCTACTGATTATCATGCAGCATAACCCTGTAACATTTCGGACTCGCCTGGATGCCGGCCTTTGAATGTACTTCTTTTTGACCTCCTACAGAAACCGCGTTCGGTAAATACTTAAGTAGCATGAATTTTTCCTATTGATTTTCGATGTTCTTATAAATTTAAGTATATTTTATAGAAAGCATGCATAAACTATGCTTTCTTTTGCTCATTTTGTAGGAAATCAGATTGTCTCCATATTTCATGCCCGAAGAAAGTGTGTATTTTGGTTTTAAAAAGTTTCCCAATTCCCAAATAATTTCCAGCCTGATCTGCCATTGCATCAGCGTTTAGCAATTTCAGTCTACAAGGTGCATGCTTTCTGCGTAAAAAATCATATATTCCTGTATGCCTTTACAACGATACCACATAGAGTTCATGAAATTTTCCAATGGATCCGGACTGCGTTGCACATTTCATGAGAAGCATTAGTAAACGGACATGTGCGGTCTTGCATGCACGGACGTCGCACGGTCTTAAAAATCTCAAGAATAGAAACTTTTTTAAAACCAAAATATACACTTTCTTTGGTCATATAATATGAAGACAATGTGATTTCCTACCAAATGAGGAAAAGAAGGCATGTTTATGCGTGCTTTCTATAAAATATATTTAAATTTATAAGAACATCGAAAATCAATAGGAAAAAATTATGCTACTTAAGTAGTCGTTTTTTACCGAGTGCGGTTTCTGTAGGAGGTCAGAAAGAAGTGCATTCGAAGGCCGACATCCTGGCGAGTCCGAAATGTTATTGGGTTATGCTGCATGATAATCAGTATAACAACTCCACTTAAGTAATCCTTCCTAATCGGAAACGCATTCCAGAATTTTGGCCAAAATTTCATGAGAGTGGTCGTGCACTGTACTTATGTGAACACGGTCTCTGTAGCATAATGGCAGTCGCTCCAGCTGTTGCTAGGAGGCTCTGACCCAGTCGTTTAGGATAATTAGGTGGCACCTTATAAATCCCTCGGAAGCCTTCTTTGGGATCCACACGATGCCCAGAATCCATCATGTGTGCGATGATAGAGCTGTGTATGTTCTTAACTGCACCTTTCCTCAGCCCTGCCGGCCGGTGTTCTCGTATTCTTGTGGATAGGCGCCGAGTCGTACGACCAATGTAGCCTGCTCCACAGTAACAAGTAAAGAAGCGAGTACACATGGAGGTAGCCTGAGCTAGTAACCTATCTTTACCTTCCCCGCGTAAGACGGGGTTGGTCTAGAACGATACTTGAACTTTTTCTGCCAGTGAGGCCTGTGAAACGGCTTGGTTAAGACGCCTTCTCAGGATTTCACTGGCTGCGCCCCCTTGAAAGGGAACTTTGAGGATCAGACCTTTCTTTTCCGCCGCCGGTGCGGCGATGTTTGCCGGTCGCTCGGCTAGATCCCTTACAATAAATCAGTCGGGATACCCGTTCACGCAAAGCAGGTCCTGGATTCTTTACGTTCCTCATCAATGCTATCTGCCGGACAGACTTTTTAGCCCTTTGCTCCAAACAGCGGACGAGAAGGGGTACGAAGGGGTACGAAACTGTAGAAGTTCGTATATTGCCCAGATCAGGTATCCTCTTGATAGACGCTTCTTCGAATGCTGCCGTCAGCTCTTCTGTTTAGAAGAACGTCAAGGAAAGGCAGGGAGCCTGCCGTTTCCACCTCCAACGTAAACCCGATCGAAGAATGTGCTTGATTTACAGCATCCAAGAAGGTGGTTATGTTGGATTTTCAGGTGGCGACTGCAAAGAAGTCGTCGGCGTAGCGACCATAGCAGAAGCGACTGCCATCAGGCTACAGAGGCCGGTCCTGTGCGCGGAGGCGTACCTCCCAGCTCGCGCCTCGTCTACCGTTGGCAAGGCTCGATTAACTGTGTACGCATGTCCCAACGTCCCCGCCCCCCCCCTCCCCCCTGTGACAGAGCTCTACCTGACCCTCACTGTCACTGTCTGCCTCCTTCCGCCTCCCCTATTCGCACACCCCTCTTGTGCGAAAAGACGAACCGTAAACGATTCGCCTTATCGCTCACAGGCCTCAGTTTGTACCCCCTTCCCATATAAATGCACTGGCCTGATGATAATTTATCGAAAGCACGCGTATGCTAGCCAAATGCTTTTCTGAATCGTAATCGATTTCTCTTATCGCTCACACGTTTTACTTTGTGCCTCGTTCCCCTAAAAGTGTACTGGCCTGATGAGAATTTATCGAAAGCACGCGTATGTTCACCAAATGCTCTGCTAGATTGCTCCATGGGCATTTTTGTAACTTTAAAACACAGAAGGCTGTTCATGATGCCTGCGAGAGCGCCGTAAGCAGAACCAACACTCAATAATGTCGTCCTATATTAATGCGCGCCTTTCTAAATGGAGAATTTCCTGTTAAGTCGTGAATCGCTGGGCACTGGACCATTTCTGTCATCATGATTAAATATGGTACTATATCCATAGAGTCAAATTGCCATCTCACATTTTATTCACCATGCAAATAATACAGGTCAGCATACTTTCAAGAGCATTATTTTTGGGGTTAATGACAGAACGTCAAGTGTAGGCCACGGAAACTAATGTGGGAATGATACTTCCAGCAGTATCATTGACGACGTATATACCCTAACGCTGACGTTTACAGAACGAAAATAACTACCAGTCAGGGAGTAGTGAACATAGTGCAGTCTCGCAGAAATTTGATCATTTTAACCTTTAATGCTGGTTGGCTTTGAAACCCCCTTCCTGCACAATTAAAGTTGCTGGAGCCTGATGGCAGTCAAATCGGCGTCGCTGCGTCTTGCAGTAGACATGGAAGCAAGAACAGCAAATGCACAGATTCGGGGATAGATCTACCCAAACAAAGTAAGCTACATGTCCTAGAGCACACTTCTGTGAACCGCCTCGGCCCATATAACGGTCAACCGGTTGAAACACTTTCTCAGTTTTCAAAATTATATCAAATATATGTCGTGTTCCAGACTAAAAATACCACCTTCAGAAAAGGATTAAAGTAAAGGGCCATCTTTTTGCTAGTTAAGTTAGAATGAAACCACAACTAGCCGCTTTGCACTTAGTCAAATTAATGGATAATGAACTTTTTTGTAAGCTTGTATCACTTGTTTTTATATGTCAAGTGAGGAAGGACACATTGATGTAGGAGTTCTTCGTGTCGTCTTCTGTCCGAGATCCCTTAATAAGCCTTCTCCAGTGACCTCAAGGAACATTTTCCTTGAGAAAATAACCTCTTTGAAGAAGAAGAAGAGGAAGAAGAATAAGAAGAAGAAGAAGAGGAAGAAGAAGAAGAAGAAAGAGGAGGAGGAGGAGGAGGAGGAAGAAGAAGAAGAAGAAGAAGAAGAAGAAGAAGAAGAAGAAGAAGAAGAAGAAGAAGAAGAAGAAGAAGAAGAAGAAGAAGAAGAAGAAGAAGAAGACGAAGACGAAGAAGAAAGGCTCTCCGGAACAGGTTTATTTAAATGCTGACGTTTCAAAGAGCTTGGTCGGCTCTCCATTGTTAAAGCGTAAAATGCACACAATCGATCAGAAATTTAATTTAAAGTGGCATGTTGTGTTGGTCGGCCTCATGCTGATCGATTTTTCTTTCCTCTCACTGCCTCGGCCTCTCGGGAGATGGTTTACGGGCGTTTTACCTGTGTGCTTTGTGAGTCACCACTCGTCGAGGGGAGCTGATTGAACCTTTGTCAGGCGGTCGGTCTGGCGGTTCTTGTTCTTCCTCACAGAGTAAACTTAGCGTCAGGCTATCTCCGTACGGCCTTCTTAAGTCCAATGTGCTTGTTTGGTCCTGAGCTCTACGATCGTGATCACGTAGGACTTTGTAGGTTACAGGAAGGTCCAGATGCCTGTTGATAGAGTGGGCATCGGAGAACCACGCCTCGAGAGTTAGCCGTTCTGCTTTTCTGTTGCCTCGGCCCTCTGGAGGTCAAAAGTTTGCCCTGTTTGTCCAACGTGTGTTGCTAGTTGAGAGTTAGGGTCTAACCTCCGAGTGGCCGATTTGTGCTCTTGTAGGCGAGTTTGCAATTTCCGCCCGGTTTCTCCCACTTAGTCGCAGACGCCCTCATTGCAATCTATTTTGCAGATGACTGCTGAAGTTTCAGCGGATGGCAATGGATCCTTAGGATGCATCAGGCGACATCGAATTGTTGGTTGGGGTCGATGAGCTATGCGCACTCTGGTGGGTTGTAACAGTCGCGAGACCGTTTCAGAGACCCCTTTAACGTAAGGAATGACCCTCCAGACTTCGGGTTGCTGCTCATTTGGCCGTCGTCTGGGCGCCCAACGTCTGCATCTCTTGATGAAATGTCTGGGATAAAGTCAGCCAGGCATTTTGCAAGGCACAGGACCGTCTGAAATAGCTGTGCTCTTCAGCCCAACACGAAACTCGAAATGTACAGGACTGTCCTCCTGATTATAGCTCGAACGTCACATCCGACGATGTCCACCGTGTGCTCCACATCAAGGTTAAAGCAGGCACGGTGACGTGCACTTGAATTAGTTTACAATGGGAGTGGACTTGCCCAACTTCTAGCGCACTCTCTGGATCTTGTATGAGAACAGAGTCAAGAAGACCGGAGGCGGAGAGAGCGCAAGTGGGTGGCGTGACCAAACCCGCGCCTAGGCGCTCCACTTAACACCCCTTGGTCTTGAAGAAGGAGACACGATCGCTGGGACAAGAGCTTTATTAGCCTGAAGTTTCGGATTTCTCCTCGAACCCATCTGCAGACAAAATCAGATACGGGTGGTTCAGGCAAAAGGGGCTGCAGTATTTATAGGATGCAGTCGCCATGCTACCGCATATCTATGAATTTTCACGGTTCCCCCCCCCCTCCATCAGTGATCGTTGCACATGATGTGATGACCGTTTGTTGGCCGATATTCGCGTCGTTAATTGCTGCAATTTCATCGCGTGCGTTGGATGTTGGTGTGATGGTCGCTCGACCATCTGACCCACCGAACCCAGCGTTAGGAAAATTGTTCACCTGTGCGCTTCCCGCGTGGCTAATTACTCCACTTAGGCGAAGTCTCAGCACCGAGTATGGAAGGGGAAGATCATTGCAATTGTTAATGGACTGGGGGCCAGTAAACCATGACTCAAGCAGCTCCCGGCTCACGCGGTTGTCACCTCTTGCGAGAATTTCGGCCTCGTCGAATTTGAATGTGTGGCCGGATCTCGTCGAATGAGCCGCAACTTGAGGGCTGGCGTCATTTCTCCGCACTGCTGCAGCACGTTCGGCCATTCGCGTTCGGAGCTGTCTTCCGGTTTCTCTGACGTAATTGCTTTGTCCGCAACTGCACCAAATCCGATAGACGACTCCAGACGTTTTTTGCCGTGGCAGTGGGTCTTTCGGTTTCATTAACTGACTCCTGATGGTTGCCTCCGGCCTGTGTGCAACTCCAACCGCTTGTGGTGCGAGAAGGCGGCCAACAGCTTCCGAAACATTCTTGACATACGGAAGCGCTCGCAAACTTTGGTGTCCGTGCGGTTAAACCTTTCGTCCCTTTTGCGTATGCACCGGTTGACGAAGTTGCGCGGGTAGCCATTGTCTTTGAAGACCCGTCGGAGGTACTGTAGTTCGGAAATCTTGACTTCCGGCTCACTGCAGTGCGTTTCGACACGCCGATAGAGCGTCCTTACAGGACTGCGTTTGTGGTTGAGTGGTTGCTGTTGAAGTTCAGTACTTGCATCGTATTTGCCGCTTTCCTGAACACATTGGTGTTTAGCCCACCACAATCTTTGCGGCATACGAGGACATCCAGGGAGGCCAGCTGGTTGTTCTCTTCCTCCTCCATCGTAAATTGCTTGTCCGGGAAGACCGCATTCAGATGTTCCTTGAATGTCAGCAGTTGATCCCAGTCGATAACGACGAAGGTATCATCCACATACCGGGCCCAGAAATTCGGTTTGTAGTGTTGGAAGACCAGCGACTCTGACCGTTGCAGGACCCCTTTGTTCACAACAAACACTTGACCAACTTTTTGACCAACAACAACAGAAGAGACGGGGGTGACTGGGCAGTCATGCACGCTACCTGTATACCCAGCGCGAGCGCAAGCGCATCCACCACCGGAGAACCAGGTACCGGAGAACTTCCAGCGCACACCAGGCTGCGAAGGCCATGGTTTGCTTAATCATGGTATAGCAGACTTTTAAAAACCTTGGGTGTCTTCCTACTGGCACTACCGACACTACCCTGAACTGGCCAATACAGCCCACCAAAGCCAAGCGAGAAAGCCAAACCACCTCCACCCTAGGTGTGCTCGAGGGATGGTAGTGGTGAGGTGACAGGAGCCAGTTCGTGACATCCAGGTCCTGGATTCGACTGGGATACTGAGCATCCATTCTATGCTGGGGCAGATTCAACTACGGTGCTGTTAAATCTGGGGAAGCAGCTGAGAGGGAGTGAAGGCGAGTTCCAGGACCAACCCCCTTGTTCTGTCAACATGCATGACAAGCTGCCACATGCGCCAAAACTCTCCTTATTTATTCCGCCCCCTAATGCTCATAGAACACCCTGGAGTCTGGCGTGGCGGTTGTGGATTGGCTGTTTAGTGCAGTATGACGCCTTCGTGCAAAAATTTAAATTGCTCTGACTGCCCATCGATTGGACCACACGTGTGAGTAAAGACATCTCGTTTGATCGATGATGCAGCGCTCGCTGATTGGTCGGCTGCCCGTCTTTCATGTTGTCTCGTGACCTCCCTCCATAACGGATGTAGTCAGGTCAGATCGGTGAGCAGAACACAAAAGCGGTGCCATCATTTCTCGGACTGTGTTACTCTCAATTGTTCAGCCCGCGTAACACTTTTTTCAACCCGAGCCTCCATGTGACGAGAAAATAGACCTGCCTTTTGCAGACTCACCTACGACAATCGGTCCGCCACACCTCTGCGGGCTTCGTCCTGTCCAAATAACTAGTCACCCGCATGAGACCTTTTGTTAACAGTTGTCCTGACAACCGCTGCTCGTTCAGTTGTCAAATGCAAAGGGCGGAGTGCTGGGTGCACAGCAGATTTTCACTTAGACTTTTAAAACACTTTTATCCAGAGTTCATGTGACATCCATTTGGCATCTAGTCCCCCCCCCTGGTTGCAGACGAAAATAGTGTCTATTTTTAGCGCTTTATAGAGACGAACGTGAGGTGTCTTGAGTACTTTAAAGACCAGATTAGAGCCGAAAACAAAGGTGGCTAATGGCGATTCATGAGAAGTCAGGAAGTAATGAATTCTTAACGCGTAGCAGAACTATTTTGATCTGAAACCTCCCACAGAGCATAAAAAGGTCGCTTAGACGAGCAGGAGTACTTCCTAAATTTCAAACTTGTGGCCGCTGCCTTGTTATATTCCATTTTTAACAGGAGTTAGGTGTACTAATCTGCTATAGAACGATTCACCAAATGAAGATAATTGTGGCACCGTTTAGGTCTACCCTATGCCAAGGTCTTCCGACTTTTACAGGACGAAAGTTTTCCCGGCAACAATAGGGTGTAGGCTGCCCAATCAACTTGAGCTGCCCCGTGAACCGTGTCACACGTTGAATGGTGGTAGAGGGGCTTTTACGGGTGGGGCAGCACACAGGACGGGAGCAAAAAGACACAGAAAATAAATACATTTCTGTCGAAAGTCTTATTATACGCTGTCGTTTTGCAAAGAAAGTGAGCGCGATAATTAAAAAAACAAAAAAGCCATTTTTAAAAATGACGGACTTTGAATAAAGCGCCTCTGGTAAGTTTACGTTTAGTCAGGAAAGGAAGGATATTTTAAACAATGGAGACTGTGAATAATAAGTGATGTTTGCAGTCACGCTGTATTTTACGGTATATTTTTGGAGTTGTCATCTAATTGGGGGTCCTATACCCTATCGTTGCCGTTTCTCCTCTTTTAAAATACATGTTCCATACGTTGAATTGCTGCATGGCATCTGGCCTTAGTCAGTACAAAATATCTTATGCCTTATAGTGTTCACATGATCATATTGCGGAATTAATTGCGGGAGGGTCAATTAAGGGACGTGCGTATGGATTACACCAGTTGTAGTGTCCCCGCTGACGGACAGTGGTCCACAGCAGCCCTCAGGACGCGCAGGAAACAGGGTCGACGACAAGCTGCTGGCGCGTGCTCTGACTGGCAGCTGACAACGGGTGTCGGCCTAGTTTCCACCTGATGCACCGTCTTCTGCACTCTGCAACTATGAGAAGACTGCGGTCGGCATCTGCACCGCACCTGCCTATCCTGGCCAACTTCGGACAGGGAGAACTTGAGGTGTCGATCGAGCGAATGGGAAAGGGGGGAGGAGAAGTTCAGCTTTCCAACTACACGCACTCCGTACACTGCGAGTGGAGGCGATAGTGGTGTTCAGTGCACTGACCTTGCTGCGGGACACACCCTGCTCTTGCGATCCGTTTTTTAATTGGTTTAAATCTCAGCGACCTTTAAATGGGACGCGAGGAGGCGTCAGCCCACGAGGTCGCTAAACAGTCATGCCAAAACCGCAGGGGACAAAGAGGCGGTACCAACACAGAACAATCAGCATTCTACCCCCCTCCCCCCATCCCCCAAGCTCTCTTCCCCTGATCGCCCTGTTGTGTGGACAGATCCTGTAAACCGAACCCCTCTACATCTGAGGTCTTCCTACCCTACGTTAGTGCGAAATCCTAGCGTATAGTAATGCACTACGCCTAACGATGATTAGTCAATAGCATACTTCTCGGGTAAATTCAGCTGCGACTAGTCGGTCACACGTATACTCAAATGACTGTCTAAAGTCTCTTTATTATTTATATTTCTCTGCCGAACTGTATGTATGGTTGACTGTTGACGGCTGATAAGCCAGAAATGTCCGTCCTAGTTTCTCTTGTTTCTGTCGGTAATCTCGTTCTACTCAAGACCGGCAGGAACAGCGACTGCACTACTCTCCTAATCGAAACGAGGAAGTTTCCGAAATGCCAGTATGAATACAATTTGGTCCATGAACTCGCCCGCTTTTATTCCCCGACTTTTATTATAGATGATGAACACGATATATATGTATATATTCACTCAGGAGTGGACGCACGCCGATCCACTGGCTTCTCGAAGCAAAAGAGCTTCGTATGGGTGATAAGGGTTACGACTGGCAGGTGGCGAGGCACTGACGAATTTCAGTTCGATTAAGTGATTATGACCCATCTGGCAGACCCCAGCGGTGGTACAGCTGCGCCAGGTGTGTGAGCGCATGTTTGTGTTTCCGGTCCCAGCTGCTGCTCAGGGTTCTGATTGGATGAATGAAGGCAAACAAGCCCAAAACAGTGCTGAATCAATCTACCCTCAGACTCTGTCGTCTCACCTCTGATATATATATATACGCACTTTTAGTGAGCTGCTTATGTGTTATATGTGGTATGCGTTCTATGACAACGTTCGCTGGCGTCAGTAGCAAGCTGGTTGGCGGACAAAATGAGATCGAGTGAGATCCTTACCATAAAAGTTAGGGTTAAACGCCTACATGACATGTTTTCATACCTCGCTTCATGACGTCTATGACGTACTACTGATCGGTAACGACCATGAAACAGCTGTCTGCGTCTGACCTGTTGCACTATTAGTGAATTGCTTATATACATATATATATCGGGAATTGGCGCACACCGATCTATTGGCTTTCCGAAGCAAACAAGTTCCATACGGGTGGAAAATGTCACGACCAGACAACCGACTACCAGGCCGAAGTCGCTCAAGTCATAATAACAGCGAGAAAGGACGACAGAGAATGCGCGTAGATTGACATAGTACTGTTTCGGGCTAATTTTGCCTTCATTCGGCCAATCAGACGCTGAACAGCAGCTGGGATCAGAAGCACAAACATGCGTACAGACGCTCATGGCGTAGTTGGTCCACCACTGGGTTGTGATTAGCTGAAGGCAAAATAAGCTCGAAATAGTACGGTATCGATCTATCTGAATTCTCTATTGTCCATCCTCGCTGCTATATATATGTACATATATCTATATGTGAAATGACGCCGACAAAGCCAAGAGAGATTGGAATGGTATTTCTGGCTTATTAGCCATAATCAGCTAGTCATACCCAACCCCGAAGTGTAGAACACCCGAGGTTCGAACTCGCGGCCTGTTTGTTAGAAGTCCACGTCTCTAACCACTGAGCCACGAGCCCGCTGCCCTGTCGGTTTTGATTGGGAATATAAGATGGTAGGGGGAGGAGGGCGCTCACCGACCGTTCTTACGAAACTTACTCGTTCCGTTGTGCCAGTCTCCTTCGTCTTTGTCGGTAATAACATAATGCGTTTATCGTGCGCCGCTGAGAGGCTGCCGGTTGGGCTCGAGAGAGCCCATAAGGCACAACGGGACGAATGAGTTCCGTAAGGACGACCGGTGAGCGCTCCCTACCACTGTATATTCCCAGTCGAAACCGACAGGGCAACGTGCTCGTGGCCCAGTGGTTAGAGACGTGGACTTCTAACAAACAGGCCGCGAGTTCGAACCTCGGGTGTTCTACACTTCGGGGTTGGGTATGACTAGCTGATTATGGCTAATAAGCCAGAAATACCATTCCAATCTCCCTTGGCTTTGTCGGCGTCATTTCACATATAGATATATGTACATATATATAGCAACGAGGATGGACAATAGAGAATTCGGGTAGATCGATAACGTACTGTGGGATGACCACGTAATGCCCATTCTACAAACAAGTAGTACTACGAGTAGTATGAAATCCATATGGTAAAGGTATTATACCGTACTCCCGACATAGATACTTGCTAAAAGCCCAGACACGTGTTTCGTCGATATTCTGCTGCTGCGTGACACAGCTGCGAGGGGTTCGGATCTTCAGTGGGACCCCCAGCGTTCTCTAGCGGTTTCTGGTATATGAACTCCAGAGAATAATCAGGTGAATAATTTCAGAAATTACTCACTGCAGGACTTGGAGTTAAATCTCCGGGACATTACTATTTAGGGTCAGAACCGAAATTTCAATGAACATTCGAGTCGAAGACAATCAACTACTGTGGGATGACCACGTAATGCCCATTCTACAAACAAGTAGTACTACTAGTAGTAGTATGAAATTTATATGGATGTATATATATATATATATATATATATATTTCTACATATATTTGAAGGCAAGCATCCCAGTAAATGTAAGTTGAAGTCAAATATGTTCTTCGGAAAACGAATATTGTTGTGCACATTTTTGTCGTCTGTTCCCCAGTTAGCCTTCAGACGCAGGCGGAGAGCAAATGAGTCCAAAGAGTTAACGTCTTATGTGCACCTAGAAATCGCTAGTAGCTTGGCGTTTCCACCAGTACGCGGCCGCCGTGTGTGTGTGTGTGTGTTTGCGTGCGTGCGTGCGTGTGTGTGACATGAACGTTTACCTCTGCTTTCATCTCTGCACTCTGTGTGACAGAGAGGAAGGGGTGGACGTTGTCAGTCATCATCCTTGCTCCTGGGGGGAATGGCATTTTGACTTTGATGCTCATCATCTGCGTAATCACAGAGACCATGATAGAGAAGGAAGAGGAAGGGGATGGCATTCCTCTCGTTGTTCGGACATTAGCAACCGTATCCCATACACGGGTTGCCCTTGGCAGTCGTTGTGGATTAACAATCTTTTTTGCGTCCCTTTGTTCGCGTTCTCTTCCGTCGTGATAGCGGTTGGTATGGCAGCACTGACGACTGCGCCTTCACCGGTGGTGTAAATACGTCCGTGGCTGGCGTCTGCTCGTCTGCGTTTGAATTCACGTTCGACTTAGGGTCGCGTCTACTCTTTCTTTCGTTCTACTACGTTCAGAGGGTTTGGTAGATCGTAGGCGGGGCCACACACGGATTAATGCAAAATGCTGCTGACAGACAATAAAAGGGTCGATCTTACGGGCTTGCCACGCCAATAAGCAACATGGTGCAGTCGCATTCACCTTTCATGCGTTTTTCACGCTGAAATCGTTCTCTTGTAAGTCCCCATTTGTCTCAGCTACGCTCTGCCTCCCGTTCGCTCTCGCCTGCTGATGGCGCGGCAACCCTTGCCCGGAGGCGACTTCCGGCTCACGCATTCCTGCGTTTCTATCCACAAGCGCAGTTCCAGGGTGGGCACAGGTGCTCACACCTTCCTCCAACGTGAATTGCAATCTTAACCAGTCACAGTACGTTGGCCACACCCAGCTTATATCGGCATTCACTATACATCCCGCCCAAACGCCCCAAACGTGTAGGCGGCAAAGTGAGATGGCGTCGCTGTTCAGGACGCTGCTGCATCAAGGCCCTTCACATTTGAAGCAGGTGGTTCCAGACGCGCTGACCCGAAGCCACGCGATCGACTTCAGCCCAGACACGCATGCGTATACACCGTCTCAGCTGCCCACGCACCAATTGAACACACCGCCCCTCGACTAATGCAACCTACCAATTTGTTCCCACAGACCTGTTTCGCTGTGTCTCTCTCAGACACGACCAAAAACCGTTAGCCCTCGACGTTTGACTCCTTGCTGAAGAAGGACACAGTAGGACTGACTAGAGTCTGTCGAAGAGGGCGCACTGCTGTTCGAGCTTTAATTGCACAGCCCCATAACCGCCCTTCTTCCAGACAACGGAGCCAAGTCTTCTGTGAATGATCGTTTGCCCTCGTCTCCGCCTCAGGCGATGACCGTCACCGCGGTGTTTGCGCGCCCATATGCTCCTGGTCGCAAGTATCAGAAAGAATCGTGGCCGGCTGAGGATGGTACGAAAGGCCAGAAACAACCCTTCCGCACAGCGCCGCTCCTGACTGCCGGCCTACCTCGGTTGCCTTTTCGTTTCCAGCCCTGGCAGGTGGCTATCTGATCAGTTGTTGGAGCTCGCTTGCTCCAAACAAATCCATCTTCGTGGAGAAGGAGACACGATCGCTGGGACAAGAGCTTTATTAGCCCGACGTTTCGGATTCCTGCTCGAACGCGAAAATTCGACTGTCGGTTTCGACCGTGTGCTCTACAGCAAGGCGGACCAGGGACGGTGACTTGTGCATGAGTTAGTTTACAGTAATAGTAGAATTGCCCAGCATCTACCGCACTCTCTCTCTTCCCCATTCCCCACCTGGATCCGGTGCCAAGACAGAGTCCAGAAGACCGGAGGTGGGGTAGGGCGCAGGTGGCTGGCGCGGCCGGAGCCGCATCCAGGCGTGCCACCACACCCCTGGTCCACAAAATACAGTTGACCGGTACTTTTCGCCAACATCAATACCCCAGCAGGGGTCAGAGCGACGAACTCGAACCTGTCATCATAAACATTAGCATGCTCGCCTTGGCCGTCCGTGACACAGATCGGCCTTTCTTTTTTGTGGGGATAAACATGCCCCCTAAGATGCTGTATTCTAGACAGCTAATTCTCTCTGCATGATGTCTCTTTCCCAAATGGGATTCAACTGTTTACTTCAATGAAGGACGACTACGACGACGGCAGCAACGACAGGAAAAGTGACAGTGGCTTCTTTGTGTTTGAATTCACGTCCGACCTAGGGTAACTTCTAGTCTTTCTTCCATTCTACTACGTTCAGAGGGTTTGGTAGATCGTAGGAAGGACCACACGGATTCATGCAAAATGTTGCTGACAGGCAATAAAAGGGTCGATCTTACGGGCTTGCCACGCCAATAAACAGTATGTTGCAGTCGCAACCCCCTTTCATACGTTTTTCACGCTGAAATCGTTCCATTGTAAGCCAAAATTTGCCTCACCTACGCTCTGCCTCCCGTTCGCTCTCGCCTGCTGATGGCGCGGCGACCGTTGCCAAGAGGCAACTTCCGGCGTTTCTGTCCACAGGCACAATTCCAGGGTGGACACAGGCGCTCACACCTTCTTCCCACTTGAATTGCAATCTTAGCCAGTCACAGTACGTCGGCCACACCCAGCTTATATCGGCATTCACAATGCATCCCTCCCAAACGCACCAAATGTGTGGGCGGCAAAGCGAGATGGCGTTCCTGTTCAGGACTCCGCTGCATCAAGGCCCCTTACATTTGAAGCAGGTGTGTGCAGACGCGCTGACCCGAAGCCACGCGATCGACTTCAGCCCAGACACGCATGCGTATACACCGTCTCAGCTGCCCACGAACCACTTGAACACACTGCTCCTCGGCTAATGCAACCTACCAATTTGTTTCCACAAACCTGCCTCGCTGTCTCTCTCAGACACGACTCAACACCGTTAACCCTCGACGTTTGACTCCTTGCTGAAGGACGACCCAGTAGGGCTGAATAGAGTCTGTCGGAGAGGGCGCACTGCTGTTTGAGCTTTAATTGCAGAGTCCCATAACAGTCCTTCTTTCGGACAGCGGAGCCAAGTCTTCTGTGAAGGATTGTTTGCCCTCGTCTCCGCCTCAGGCGATGACCTTCAACGCGGTGTTTGCGCGCCCATATGCTCCTGGTCGCAAGTATCAGAAAAAATCGTGGCCGGCTGAGGAGGGCATGAAAAGCCAGAAACAAGCTTTCCGCACAGCGCCGCTCCTGACTGCCGGCCTACCTCGGTTGCCTTTTCGTTTCCAGCCCTGGCAGGTGGCTATCTGATCGTGATCTGCATGATCAGTTAGTGGAGCTCAGTTGCTCCGGGAAAACCAAACAAATACATGTTCGTGGAGAAGGAGACACGATCGCTGGGACAGGAGCTTTATTCGACCGACGTTTTGGATTCCTGGTCGAACGCGAGAGTTCGACTGTCGGTTTCGACCATGTGCTCTACAGCAAGGCGGACCAGGGACGGTGACTTGTGCGTGAGTTAGTTTATAGTAATAGTAGAATTGCCAGGCATCTACCGCACTCTCTCTTCCCCATTCCCCACCTGGATCCGGTGCCAAGACAGAGTCCAGAAGACCGGAGGTGGGGGAGGGCGCAGGTGGCTGGCGCGGCCGGAGCCGCACCTAGGCGTGCCACCACACTCCCTGATTCACAAAATACAGTTGACCGGTACTTTTCGCCAACATCAACACCCCAGCAGGGGTCAGAGCGACGAACTCGAACCTGTCATCATAAACATTAGCATGCTCGCCTTGGCCGTCCGTGACACAGATCGGCCTTTCTTTTTTGTGGGGATAAACATGCCCCCTAAGATGCTGTATTCTAGACAGCTAATTCTCTCTGCATGATGTCTCTTTCCCAAATGGGATTCAACTGTTTACTTCAATGAAGGACGACTACGACGACGGCAGCAACGACAGGAAAAGTGACAGTGGCTTCTTTGAGAGCTGAGAGCACAGAAAGCTATCTGAAGTACGAAGTAAGCTATAACGCGGTTGAGTCTGGTCGGTATTTCAGTCGTCCTTGAAGGCCTTTTCGACGTCTTATCAACAGCATTAAGGGTTTATCGAACGGCGTAGTTTAATCAAAATTAAGGTCTGACTTGGATGAACCCTTTGGCGTCCTTGTACTCTACTGAGCAGTTATGATCTGCAGTTGGGCATGGCGGCACGAAATCGACATTACAAGAAGGGTTTCTTATTAGGTCTGCAGAATAAGACCCTAAGGGTTAAACAAGCACATATCAATATGTGGCTAGAAGTAAAGATCATGGAGGCAATGCTACTTACCAAAAAAGGAAATAGGGTAAGGATATGGTATGTGACTCCATTGCGAAAACTGTAGCTTACTTCAACTCTGACGGCAACCGCGGTCTGTCCCTTAATTCGTAAACATTTAGGTCAGAAACGAGAGCAACCACAACCACTACTGAAGCTCTAAAACCCTTACACTCACTCTATAACGCAACCCTAACCCCCTGTCCTTAATCCTAAAGCTCTAGCCCTAACCCTGATTCCACTCCTAACCCTAAAACTCCAACCTTAAACCAAAACACCAAACCTAGCTTCAACCTCAAATCCAAATCATAACCCAGTCCTGGCAAGCTCAGCCCTAAGAAACTCATACCTCCTAACACTAACCCCAACCCTAGACGTAGCCCTAACAATAGCTTTGATCCCGATATAGGCGCATTTAGCGTCATTGATGCTAGTTATGTGGAGAATACGAGTACCGTAAAACCCCTCCCGTGACCGATTGTCAGATTAACCCTTGTGAACAACGCCCACATAAATAAGATGCAAATGTAGATTTCTGACCAACCAAAGGGGTTACATACCCTACCCTCACCGTGTTGGGAGTGCCTACACTCCCAAAAACAAGAGCCAGCCAATCACAGGAGGCTACGTGTGTTTTCTCTACTGCGCTGTCATCTTAATCGTGGCGCCTCTTCATTGGCTTTTCCTCTCGGACCTGATCGATCTGCATATTCGAATTATCGACCGACTCGTCTGGAAAGTTCTCCCTGAAGGGCATTGGGCCGAATGCCAGCGAAGCACATTAGGGCGTTATAAATATGCGCTACTTCCAGGTAATTTTGACTTGCAATTTCCCAATACACATTTTCGTGGCCGGTCGCGTTCTCCTTCTCTGCCGCGTTGGTATTGGGGACAAGGGTCGAGTGCGTATACGCTCCACGGGATTTCAAGTACCAGGCGTGTCATAACACACCGGAAATAAGTTTCCAAATTTCTGCCAGAGTTAACTGAGGCGTGCAAACACGAGACGACAATTATTTCAGGCCTAGCCGCGTACTGCAGCTGCAAAGATGTGCAAACATATGGGGGGGGGAGGTGCTCGTCAGCCGAGGTGTAACTGAAGTAAGAGTAGTAAAACCCAACGAGAGCTTCGTCAGTGCCACCCCATCAGTCACGCCCTACGGAAGCCTCCAGCCTACCGCCTTAGTCGACATGCCATTGGTTTATTTTATTTCGTTTTTTTCAGCAGCTCTCTAAATAGTAGCCTGCTCATGATCGTTACCATCAGACAGAAGACACAAATTAGGTTTTCACGGTTTGACGGGTCGATGCGTACCTCCTGGTCTGCAGAAGGTAGAGTTGCGTATGATTCCCCGGGTTAAACACCCTGTGGCGACAGTCTAAAGGCTGGAAACTTGGTGTAGTGTGGAGGGCAAAGTGCTCCCAGGGTCGATCTTCCAAGAAACCTCCTAATGGATCAAAAATGTCTGACTGTCTAAACACAGCTGGTAATCTCAGTCTTCTGGGTAGTCGAGCAGACAAGACGCCGATAGCAAAATGCAAAAGAAGATCTCGCTGGCAATTTGCCTAAAAACAAGGGTACGTACCCAGTACATCCATTTTAGGGAGCTTTTGTCGAATTTTTGAGGTGACAGATAAAATTTGAGGTCCATGGATGGCAATCTTGGCTGCGAAATCGATAAAGAGGGCCTCTGAGCATTTAAAGACTGGTTACGAAAGAATGACCCAAATTACGCATTAAAGCTTAGAGTATTCTCTGCGATATCATCCTTAAATTATACCATTGGCCGACGTCTCCTCCGACAAATGGCATGGATGTTTAAGACCAGTAAATTTCATTCTTAACCAGTTCTTGGACACGTAGCCTGCGGACGTTAGGAAAGAAAAAATGGGGGTGGGGCTAGGGGATTAGGGCTAGGGGCTATAGTTAGGTGTTAGGACTAGAGGTTAAGGTTAGGGCAACTATTTCTTAAGCACTCAAAGTACAACCACGCATTCCCAATTGCTTATCTCTTGAATAAAACTACTTGGCCTCGTCGCCTGTGCGTTTCCCGGTCCCACCTATAAAAACCCCCTATTACCACCGGCCCCTCACCATTGATCACTGGAGTTCGTTTACTTCAGGTGGTTCTACATAACCACACCTGGCCGAAAAAATTAAAATCATAAATAAAAGTGCTCTGGTGCCCTCGACGCAAAGCCTATTCCACAAGCAGTCGCCTCCTAGATCAGTTGAACCAGGAAGGGTTTCAACCGTCTATACGTGTTTGAATAACTATACCCGGTTGCAGCCGAAACTGACTAGGTCGGTGACCCTAATAAGGTCTCGGATGTCCAACCCCTTGATACGAGTTCGGCTCCTACGTGTTCCCTGACTGTTTTGGAAGACGTTCGACCGATGAGTTCGACTGAGTCAGAAACAGCCACCTTAGTTTACCTTGGCATTGTCGATATACTTCTTGCCTCACCACTACTAGGCGACCACTCAAGAAGGCCACACACACACCGGAGCTTGAAGACAACGCACGTGACCCCCTGTACCGCCCTGAAATCAAGTTAGAACGGTAAGCACCACCCCGGTGCCGTTTTCTCACCCTTCTCTGCACCAGCGACCTGACGATGTCTATGATGAATCCACCTACCGGCAGGTTTTACCACGAAAGGGCGTCACAGTGACCCAGGGTGACCCCTGGCAGCTTCAGCTCTTTGTAGTCATATTATTTTTTCTTGCACTCGATTATTTGTTTGCCGTCGCGCGGCCTCGTACTACAGGTCGGCGCGGAGGTCTTATCTGTTAAAAATCGCAGGTGCATCTTTTGCAGTAAATGTATTATAAGAATTTGCAAAATGAGACCCTGTTTCCACCCCTCCTTCAGGCAATATATCGATTATGTTATCTAACCAGCGTCTCAAGGCACGCACACCTGGTAGGCAACGTCGGGCAAAAATGATTGGAGCATTATATGAGCTGTTTTGTTTACAAAATTCGCCAAGAACTGCTCTCTTCTCTGCGACGGTGGTTAAAGGACTGAAAGTGAAAAAAAACTGTTTAAAATTTAGAAAGCTACATGCACAACTGTACTTAAATTGGGCAAACGTTGACTGTAAGGTTGGACACAGGAATGGAGCCCCCCCCCCCTCTACTACAGATGGTCCTGCGTTAACTTCGGGGAGATTATTTATGCCTTGTCATAACCCCCAGCCCCACTGGGATTTAGCAAAAGGCTACCTGCAATAACGGATGCACCTATTCCTCTATCTGGTAAGATGTGTTTATGTAACCGCACCTGATTGACACAGTACTGTTGACCTACTTAATTATTTTGAGTTAATGTGATTACGTTGACATTGTGCTGTTGTGCGTCGCGGCGTGTGTTCTGTTGGCAGCTTTGTCTATTTGTTACAGTGTTAACCTTTTTTGGTCCAATGCCGCTTGCCCTTCTTGACTTTCGTCCTGTCGTCTCCTTCTAACTTTCGCGTTGGGTGTTTCAGGGTTAGGGTTTAGGACTGTGGTTAAGGGTTAGGGCAACTATTTTTCAACCAGTCAAAGTACAACCGCACATCTCCAATAGCTTATCTTTTGCATAAAATTACTTGACCTTGTCGCCTGTGCGTTCCCCGGCCCTATCTATAAAAAGCCCTATTACCGCCGGTCATGTATTACAGGTGGCTGGGATTTGTTTACCTGAGGTGCGGCTACATAACCTCATCTGACCGTTTCGACTGTCCTTCTAGAGATTGGGATTCATTGATAAATGTCTGACGGCTTGTACTTCGGCCGTTGTCACACCCGTAAGTCTAATTTTGGTTCAATGGATGCAGTACCCTCCGATACTATAAAAATCGTAAAGTATCAGCCCTGAAAGTAAGCTAACCCGGAATATGCTGTTTTTGGCTTATTTTGCATCATCGTAGACCCGTGTCTAAGCTCCAACTGGGGAAGAACTGGGAGCTGACTTTGTGAGTACCGGTTCTGACTAACCGCTCCTCCCTCCCCTTTTTTGGCGACAAGCCGTACACCTGTTCTGGCTGTGGAGCGGTCTTCACTCAAGGATCCTCTCTAAAATTGCACATCAAGTCCCGTCACAACGACAATCTCGCCTTCTTCTCACTCTCCAGGAAGCCGGGTAAAAATAACCTCACTAAACTTTGGACGCGGGTGCTGAAGAAAGATCTGCCCAAGTATGAGGCTACCAAGTTCAATTCCATGCTCGCCAGCTACTACGTTCTTAACTAATACCACCTACTATCTTACCTGCTCTAATCCTAATGTGTATCTGCTGTTCCAGCGCACTTGCAGTTGATTTGTGCAGTTGAGTATATCGACTGCCAAGTAGGACACTATCAGATGCCCAGGCCGTTTTCATTGACGAAAAAACACCCATTTCAATAGAATTCAGCATTTACATAGATTTTCAACACTCATAAACTTTCGCTCGAAAAATCAGAGAGAACGACCAAAAGGTACGTCTTTGTAACCGACTATCCAGGAAAATTAGGTTTTTCGGGCATATAGGCACCTTCGGTGCTAAGTGGTTTACATAAATAATTGTTTTTGAAACATCTTCTAAGGTTACTAAAAGTCCAAAGGGTTTTCCAACTTCATGACACGCATGCTCTCCAAAATAATTCTCCTCAAAAGAAGAGGAGGCGTTCACTGGGTGGGGTTTGTTAGACGTCTGACGTTTCGAGTAGTTGCTTCGTCTACCCATCTTCAGAGACTGGAAAGTCCTGCGCACAGCTCTCAGTAAATGGCGCAGAGGGATTTCTAACTACATTACACGCATGCCGCATGTCATCGTGACCTGAATCTTCCCGCCCCCGTTGGCCCTGATTGTCCCGAGCCGTGACTGCCCCCAGTTAAGAAGGTTCGTAAAGTCAGATAGGAGGGAGGCAAATTGATGTGGCGGTTGGCAGAGCAGTGGGTGGACATCCAGGCTTCTTGCATCTGCTTTGTTGTTTGATCATCGTCCGGCCTGCCCACAATCACAACGGCCTCAAGGTTGAATATATTTTCCATTTGGGCGGCATCGGTTGCTGCCTCCGACTTTGGGTCTAGCCTGCACACGGCCAACTTATGCTCTTGCATTCGTGTTTGTAGTCGTCGGCCGGTTTCCCCAACGTAGTTGCACTTCCCGCAGCTGCATTGAAGTCGTTAGGCAACGACCGACAACTCCTACTTTGGGATCGGGCCTTTTGACCGCATCCCTTGCCAGCGGATTGTTGAGTCGGGCCTGTGGGCAAAGCTGATTTCGAGCGGCACGAGGGATCTAGCCACGGCTTCGGAGACCCCTTTCCTTTGCGGAATGCTCCGCCAAGATCTTGACTGATTATGCTCTGCATTCCGCTTTCTTGGTTGCCGTCGGCCCCGTCCAACAAATGGTCGCGAAAAGCCGTTGGCTCTGAAGAGTTCTTGGAGGAGCTCCATCTCCTTCAAATTGGTGGCAGGCGTGATGCAACGAGTTTCCACCCGTCGGTATAGCGTGCGCACACAACTTCGTTTGTGTTGCAGTGGGTGGTTGCTGTTGCAACTGAGCACTTGCCACGGCTGCCAATTAAGACAATATCAGATGCCCACGCCGTTCTCATTGACGAAAAAACATCCACTTCAACAGGATTCAGTTTCTGCATCCATTTTCAACACCCACGAACAGTCAATCGACCAATCAGAGAGAACGATCATAAAGTACGTTTTTGTAATCGATTTTTCCGGGAAATTAAGTTTTTCGGACATGTAGACACCTCCGGTGCCTTTTTGAAGCATTTTCTATCTACATTACACCCATGGTGTCCAAAATAATTTTCACGTTTACTTCGCCGGGGTTATTGAAAAGACACTTTGCCGCGGTTGTTAATTCGGGTAGAATTAGTGAAAGACTTCCAGCTGCGAACCTTGCAAAGTAGGAATGTTTCTTCTAAGTAAATGCTGAATTCCGGGGAACATTAATTTCCCGACAAAGCGATTATGTAAATGCGCCTTCTACGAACATTTCTGGGACTTCCTATGCATCGAAGCCCTTCTGAGTGATGTCATCTTAATCTTGAAGTTTCCTGATAGGCTGGCGCTGATATCACGGGGGAACTGGACGGCCGACAAATTAACCTCAAACTCCTTGGAAAAAAATTATAATGTGTGGTCTCTCAAATACTGCGTGACCTTATTCAAGGTCTCAGTATCTCCCTGGCCCTTTGTCAAGATAGGGACTACAAATTGAGTTCATAAGTCACTGCTCCCAAAGCTGTCTTCCAGATAGTCCCAAAAGCAGTCGGCTCGAGTTGATTCTCGTGTGGGGGCACTTAATGGCGCCGAAGAGATAGAGGCAAGCTATCCCGGACTAGCTTGGTAACATTTCCAAATCACTCTTGAAAGCAACGACAGTTTACAAGACTTTATTTACGGTGTATCATTGGCTGCTTACACTTAACAACTCTAATGCCCGCAACTCAAGCATCTTTCAAGAGTTTCAGCGACAGGAACGTCTAACGTCAAGGTTAGGCATGAGATATCACCTTAAAAATCACAGCGGTCATAGAATGATGGAAGCTGGGAAAAGTTAAGTCAAGCAGATGAGAGTCATCGCTGCAGAAACCGTATCTTTATAGTCAACAATGAACAGTCACCAGGAGGGTGGTTCAGTGAAAGACGGTAGGCCGCGTGAAGTCCTTCTACAGCTGACCATTGCTTATCACCGCCTCCGTTTCGTTGACCTCCTTCTCGAGGGGTTTGTAGCCCTCTGGTGGTCCATCTGGTGCACCAGGAAGGTTCACATTCAGGTTTCGTCGAATGCCCAGAACCTGACGATCTCGAAATATGCAGCCCGTAATGAGCGTGAGGAGTAACAGCAGAATGACCACACAGCACATATCCCAAGCGAAGGCGATGGTGATGAACATGAGGTTGGCATGGTCTGTCTCGACCCACTTGCTTGCCAAGGCTGAGTCCAGAACAATGCCGCTCTGCCAAAACCAAATTCCCTGCATCATGACTCCACCCACGCGGAGTTGCTTGATAATCTCCGATTGGGGACGACCGTACTCCCAGAGTAGAAGGCCTGCGTTGAAGAGAGCCACATAGGAGGTCAGGAGGCGTGTTGCAACGGTGAGGTGCATATGGCCCGTACCCTGGGCGTGGGCAATTAGCCCTAGGTTGGCAAATGCTAGCGCGTTCGCGGTGTAGTCCATACCCTCTGGCAGCACAATGCCTGTCCCACTGATGATGTCTGTGAGGGCTGCGAGGAAGAAACCACCATAGACGGTGGGATAGGAGTAGTAGTATGGACGACCGAGGGTGTGGACGCAGGCCGTTTCCACAATGATGCCTACGAGGCAGGCGGCAGCCTTGATGAGACCCTCGAGAACTTGGCTCCTGCAAAGGCCACACTTGCCAGTGAAGGTCAGACTTGAGGACCGGGATCCAGTTAGACTTGCTGCCTTTGTAAATTGCCCACGAAGTACCGAGAGGGACCACCATACCCCCAGGAGAAATAAGTAAGCACCAAGGTACGCGTGGCTTGGCAGGAGTCCAGCGTGAGACAGATGTACCTCCAGGGATTGCGAACTGACATTGGCATGTCCGCCGCCGCCGCCGTGGTGGTGGTCGTGGTCGTGGCTGATCTCTGCTGATTTATTCATCCGTAGACAGGAGTAACAGTGGTTCCACTAGTCAGAAAGCCCTTTCACTCAGGTAGTAAACTCTGGTGACTGAAATTCGCTTGCGCTTTGCGGTTGGTCAGTGCTCGTTGGCGTTGACCAATGAGCGTCAGAGTAGGCGTCGTCTTCGCGTTAAAGCGCACACTAGCACGAAGTCGACTCAACGGCGGTCGTAAGGGCGCGCCGGATTCGACATCTGGGGCATTACGAGCCTTTGGAGAAAAAGTGCATTATCAACGGTAGAAGCTTGTTTGATAATGTAAAACTGCCAAGTCGTCATTAGTGAAGACGAAACACCTAATCGGCCGGTTTTTACTTTTATTAACGTATCAACGACCGCTGGCGTCGGTCCACAAACAAATTGGCCTGACTTGGTGGTCAAACTCTGCCTCGGTTTCGTGCTCCTTCTGTAGGGCATGGGTTTGATCCTTAACTGTCTATATAAATACTTCCTCCTACCTCTTTAACTGCGAAAGCGATTATAGCAGTAGTCGATTAGTTAAAATTTTAGAATGAAATGCATTTGTAGCGCTTAGGGCAACGTGGGTGCCTTAACCACCCCAATAAACAACTTATGTACGGC
>CACRXP010000130.1:466317-527977 GCA_902702965.1 Spirometra erinaceieuropaei | reverse complement strand
TGATGAGCCATTGCTGTGGACTGACATCCTCTTCAGATTGAAAGTCATCTTTTCCATTTTTACTTGAGATTATCGTAGACTGCGTCTATTTTAATGTCCCGATTAATGCATGAGCCATTGGAGTGTATGGCCTCCGAAAGTCCTCGAAATTTCTACAAAACGGGTATCCGGAGAAATGCATCGATAAATATCGCCATGCCAGACAAGAAACTCCTGAAGAAATATCTGTACCTAAAAAGTCCGTGACCATCTACCTCCCCTTTAAGGGTGATAATGTGTCAAACGTGATCAAGCGACGACTTCGGTGCACTATCGAAAGGACGTATGCCGCCTCTAAATTGTTGTTCATAAGCACCACAAACCAGCTAAAGACATTTTGCCTATGCACGCCACATCAAACTGTACTTATGAGTTTACATGTAGTTGCGGATGCAAGTACATCGGGCGCACGCAAAGGCAATTGGCAGCTCGGTCAGCTGAACACATGCCGAAGTGGCTGCTTAAGGCGGAAAATAAGGTACCAAGGAGCTCAATCACAAAGCACCTATTGGACACGGGCCATACGGTGGACCAAATGGTTGCATTCAAGGTCCTGTTTCGGGCGACGACCGGGCGTATCTTGCGCTTTGCAGAGGCCGCTGCAATACGGAGGAGGAAACCAGAACTCTGTAAGCAGCTGGACCATGTGATAAACCTGGCATTGCCATGGTAATTATCGATTATGGACGAAACCCTGTTCCCTTGTACGCTCTCTCATTTCGCCCCCACCCGCCCCGCCCCCTCTCCCCGGCATGACTGAATGCTCCCCGCACGTTGCACTCCAAAGCACGCCGCACCAGTTCTCTCATACTTGGATGACTTCTCTCCCACTCCCCCCCTCACCATATGCACCCGCATACTAGACCCATGTTTCAGGTTACCTATCACGTTTTAGCTCTCTAGGTCGATCGTTGATTGAACAGTTTTGCCTTGTAATATAACTATGCAATGACCGTGTGCAGCTGAATGAGAGGTCTCGAAATTTATGACGTCATTAAATTCTGCATGTTTTGTCGCCTTCGCCTTGTTCAAATGCGGATTTTGCCTCATGCAAATTTGGGCCAAATTTCTAGGGAATACAGGACGACTTGAAACTGATGGCCTCGCCTTTTTACTGCCGACTGATCTTCGTTAATGTGTGTAGATATCGATTTTTCTGTTCGGACTTAGTAAACTGCATTGCAGGTGTCGCTTTAAATCTTTTAGCTGACATCCTACCTATCTAAATAGCAAGCCCTATTCCTAGGACGTAGTGTAGTCGGACGTTTGTGTGCCAGGTGTATTCCATGCTTTATCGGGCGACATTCAGCGAATTTGAAGGATTTAATGAAAGCAAGTTTTCGTCAGTTTTTGGTTTAGGCTCCAATCGGAACAGCTTCCTTTCTTGTCTTTTGCTCTTAACCCCCGTGGCTTCATGCATTAAAATGCAAAATCTCAAGGTTGAACATTTTAGGAAGATAGTTTGAGGAAGTGTTTAAGTTCTATTCGGTAATTTTCATCGTCCGACCAGTGAGTTTTTGCTCGATTAAGTAGGCGGTTACCAGCCCTCCGTTTGTAAGCGATGGGGTGATTGCTCTAGTAGTGAATTACGATCGTGATGTCATGCAGCAAACTAGACGGTGGAAATAAAGTGCAATTCGTGATATTCTGGCACAAAGAGAGTTATCATTTTTACGCAAATACCTAAGTAGGAGGATTTCATCAAAAGCTCTCCAAGTACCCAAGGATATAAATTGCATCTCGTTAGGGGTGAAGCATGCCTGGTGGGTTAATATCTGCCGCCCACCACTGAATTTAAAAATTTGGAGTCTCTGAGAAACAGCACATGCAATTCTGCCGTGGTGAATTTTCTTCACAATTATTTGGATCTTTAAATGAAATGAGCACCTATGCCTCCGACGCTAAACGCTAAAGGGGAGAAGCATTGTGGAGGAGAAACGAGTGTCCGTTTCTCAGCGAATTTGGCTAAACCGAAACCGTTCAACCCAACCAGCAGCTGCACGGCGGCGCATGATATAGGCAGAATGTTATTATCGACAAAGACAAGGGGGACTGGAATAGCCATTTCTGCCAGGCAGCCATACTCAAACTTGAGGTGTGGAACATCTGGGGCTCGAACTCGAACGAGTGAGATCCGTAAGAACGATCAGTGAGCGCCCCCTACCATTGTGTATTCCCGATCGCATTCGACAGGACAACGAGCTCGTGGCTCAGTGATTAAAGGCGTTGGACTTCCAGTTAACAGGTCGCGAGTTCGAGCCCCAGGTGTTCCACACTTCGGGGTTAGGTATGACGGGCTAACGACGACTGATAAGCCAGAAGTGGCCATTCCAGTCTCCCTTGTCTTTGTCGGTAATAACATTCGGCACATTTATGTCTATCGCATTCATTATCCGCCCAAGAAGAAGAAGAAGAAGAAGAAGAGAGGGCGAATTCATGGACCAAATTAGGTATATATGAGGCGGTAAGGCAATCACAGGAACCATGGTTTTTGGCCTGACGTTTCGAAAGCAGACAGGCTTCCATCATCGGAGGTGGGATGCGTTCGGCATGCCACAGTTTTTAAGGGTCCTCCTTCGTGCTGGCGTATCAGTGACCTCCAGCGCGCTGCATCACAAGGTTTGCGATTGTTGTCATGGCGACATCGGCTCCTCCTCGTCCTTTGTCGGGTGTGGGGAGGGGGGCTGTCATTCCTACTGCTATCCGTGCAAGATGCACTGCAAGGGGAGGGAGATTTAATCGCTGTCATGCTGGTCGGCACCTTTCCCCCTCTCCTCGTTGGGGAGATTAGCATGACAGCGATTAAATATCCCTCTCCCTGCAGTGCGTCTCGCACGGATAGCAGTAAGAATGACAGCACGCCGGCATGCTCAGTATCCGTAAGTACTGTGAGGCGCCGTACAGAACCTACCTCCGACGATGATAGGTTGTTTGTTTTCGAAGTTTCAAGCCACGATAGCTATGGTTTCCGTGATCGCCTCTCCTTCTCATTTACCCCCCGGGACGCGCATTTTCGATTCAATTGCCACTACACATATAAAACTATATATAGTAAAACTATGGTTCTCGAGATCACCCTTTCTTCTCATATATATATATATATATGTAGCTAATAATTCCAGAAACTATTAAGTGCAGGATATGGGGTTAAGTCTTCAGTACGTGATTCTTTAGGGTCAGACCCGAAATTTCGATAAACATTTGACTTGACGACAACCAACTACTACGGAATAACTGCTCAATGCCCGTTCTGCAAACGGGTAGGTCAGGACTGACTTATATGACCACTTAAACAGGACATGAGGACAAGAATTGTCTGCAATACGGGCGGCACTGTGCCAACATCCAGTGAAATAAAGGCTAGGTTTAAGGCTAGGGCTATGATAAGGTTAAAAATTAGGGATCTTGTAAACGAATTCTTTTTTTCCAGATAGTTAACCCTATCTTTAGGGTGCACGAGCTGAGTGCGCAAAGTAGTCGTCGGTCGGTGCGCCACCTGAATTTGGTGCTTCCTTTAGTGTCTTTCAACGAGTTCAAACACATTTTTAATGTAAGGAAGTGTTCGCCAAGTTTTTGGTTCGGCCGTCTGATTTGGACTATCTGGCTCCTTTCTCCTCGACTCTTTCTGCCTTATGCATCGGCGCAGAATAGTATTACCGACAAAGACAAGGGAGACTGGAATGGCCATTTCTGGCTTATTAGCCGTCGTCAGCCAGCCATACCCAAGCCCGAAGTGTGGAACACCCGAGCCTCGAACTCGCGACCTGTTGGTTTAGAAGTCAACGCCTCTACTCACCGGGCCACGAGCCCGTTGCCCGTTGCCATACGCTAAGGACACAGCCAAAACGCAGGAGACCGGAGGAATCAGATTAACGCGCAGACAACGACTATCGTTTGTTTGTTTAGAATGCTCAACTAAATAAGGAGGCAAAGCCAGTCTTCTGCCTGCACACCCGGATCGATTACTTTCATACGCCTTGGTGTCAGGCAAGGCGCTGGTCTGTACAATATCCAGTTACCAGGACAAGGACCTACCGTGTGACTTTGCTGTCTGATGTTCGTGCGCGCCTTTTCTTTCGAGAAGGCAGGAGAGAACACAAGTGGCGGTTGCCTAGCGACGTTCGTAGAACTGCCTAGGAGCGTGAAAAACACCTGAAGGTGGGTGTGCCACTCACCGAAGACGTTATTTAGGCCAAGTTATCACGGCATCCATCTTGGCAACAAAAAGATGTGGGTTGATGACCTGTCAAGCGTAACCATAACGCCAACAGGCTGGCGGAGCTGGTTAGCCTGGAAGGAATAAGGGATTAATTAGATTAAGTGAATTGGAAGAGGTCATACGACTGGAGCCTTAACTAGCTGAAAACGAGCAAATCTTTCCTTAGACTGACAAGTAAGAAGAGGGGAGGGGGCAGCCAGCTGGACTGAGGAATGTTTTAGTTAGTGTATTTTGCATCTATAAGTTTAGTTGGATTCCATTTTTCGATCGATTTTTCTGTAAAAGTTAAGCCTAACAGACACTGTTTTCCAACTGATTGCCGTCTAAAGTTGCGTTGACTTAATAGTTGCTGCAAGTAGGAAAGATAACTGGAACTAAGAAAATAGAGATTTGGACAAAAAAATCTACCGATCAAATTAGCTTTAGGTAAGAACACGGACATATGTCTTAGCTCAAGCAGGTAGGTTCCAGGAGTGGACTTGGAAATTTCGACAACCCAAAAAAAACCTTTTTATTTGATGTAAATACGACACCCAAACGAATTAATGAGCATTTCACGTCAAGTCGGTTCCTTCAACCGCATAAACTATCTCTTGCCTACCTTGTACAGAAATCGGTTCTATCGTACTCCTTTCGTATATACGTAACTGCTGTGGGACACAAATGTAAGGCACAAGGCTCATCAGCTTGTCCCCGCAGCTTTCATCAAGGCATTTCCGGCACAACTCCGCATTTCGCATGGCAGTTTATAACTTCGTCAGAGATTGAAGTATGAACTCCAACTGCTGCACAAAACCACGTGGTGCTAAGACCTCACGGTCCCAACGGTAGTGAAGACGCAGTCCACAGGTGGCAGGAGAGAACGGTCCTTCACCGGGAGAGGGTGATTTTCGCTCTGACGTTTCCAGCAGTAACTTCGGTTAGCCATCTTCAGAGATAGAAGAATCATGCGTCGACCGTGGGTATGAATCGGAATCCACGTCTAAACCGTAGTCTCGTCGCCCCTCAGCATCGTTGACTGTGGAGATAACTGGAGGCCCCGATCACTGCACACCGTCACTGTCTCCTGTTAAAATGTTTCATAAAAGCAGATAGAGAGTGGGCACATTAATGCGATGAAGAAGAGTCGGGCATCGGAACACTTTGTTTATTGTCCTGAGCTTTCAGACTCGTACAGGAGTCCATCGTCAGAGGTAGTAGCAGCAACAGAACAAGCGACAGTTATAAGGCATGTAGGCCAATCATCGACCAACGGCGCAAGACTGGGCCGCGGATGAGAACTCCGTCCATCGATTTATCGACCTGGCGTCGGCACACAGAGCCCCGCATAGTCAGCTCCAGTCTTGCGCCGTCGGTCGATGATTGGCCCGCATACCTTGTAAGTGTCACTTGTTCTGTTGCTGCTACTACATCTGACGATGGACTCCTGTACGAGTCTGAAAGCTCAGGACAATAAACAAAGTGTTCCGGTGCTCGACTCTTCTTCTTCACTTATGCATACACCTGGAACTCGAAATTTCGCGTTCATTCGTACATTAATGTGGCTGCAGTTCACGATGGAAGAGGAAGTAGTGGACAGACTTCTATTCTTGGATGCTCTCGTCTGCCGCCGCGTGACGGTATCCGGGGTAACCGTCGAACACGCTGCAGATGCTCACTTACAACGGCAACCACTTCTTGCAGCACAAACATAATCGTGTACGCACGCTACACCGTTAGGCGAAAACTCATTGCAGCATACCAGTCGCTAAACAGGAGTAGACGAAACTCGGTAGGGCTCGGAAACGCGGTCCTGCTGATAAATGGGGAAGCCCAGGTGCGTCCAGTATGGGAACCATGGTAAAGGTGGCCACACGGGTGGGGCTGCGCGAAAATAGTGTAAAATGTGCAAAAAAACTAAGGAAAAAACGTAGGTATTATAGGTAAATATACTGGTTTGTTTCAGCAGGTGCTAAAATCTCAGAGTAAGCGGCGCACAATATGAAAATTAATGCAGACAACCGGTAAAACCAATCCCACAGTGAATGAGAGTGATTGGCCCGTCAAGGTCGCCAGGGATGAACCGCCCAAAAATGCGACCAACTAGACGTAAGTCGTAGATGGAAGTTGTAGGAAGTGGGTGTCCAATGACTACCTAATCTTAAACCCTAACACTAACTCTAACATTAAACCCTAACGTTAGCTCCAAACCCCAATCCCTAGCTTTAAACCCTAATCTTATTCCTGACCCTAAAACCCTAGCCTTAATCCTAGATTCCGAAACCTGTTCCTTACTGTAAAACCAGAACCCTGACGTAATTTGGAATTACAATCACAGCAGTCCGCGAAACACCTCACCTCGACAGTATCTGCGAGTAGTACAACGCCTGCTGAATTCAATAATAGTAGGAAAGTGATAATTTGTTGACCAAACAGGACGGCGTTCCAGAGTCCCACCCGAACCTTCTTCAGGAAATCTTCAGAGCCAACAGATATCGCGAGTATTCATTGAGAGTAGTCAAATGCCAAGAAGAAAGGAGAATGATGAGCCTAGTTAGCCGAAATGATGGCAGAAATGGTGGTGGAAACTCATTGCAGCACGCCAGCCGCCAAACTGGACGAGATAAAACTCCTCCAAGAACTCTTCAGAGCCAACGGCTATTTGCGGGCATTCATTGAGTGGGGCCGACAGCAGCCACAGAAACGGAATTAAAACCATGGTCAGTCAAACTCGTGGCGGAGCATTCCGCACAGGAAGGGGGTCTCTGAAGCCGTGGCTAGATCCCTCGCGTCACTCGGAATAGGTGTTCCCCATAGGCCTGACTCAACAATCTGCCGGCAAGTGATGCGACCAAAAGATCCGATCCCTAAGCAGGAGATGTCGGCCGTTGTCTACCGACTTCAATGCAGCTGCGGAAGGTGCAACTACGTTGGGGAAACCGGCCGACGGCTGCAAACGCGAATACAAGAGCATAAGTTGGCCGTGTAAAGGTTGAATCCAAAGTCGGAGGTAACAACCCCTGCGCGTAAATGGGACACATCTTCAACTTCGACGCCGTTAAGATTGTGGGCCGGGACAGTGATCATACAGCAAGGCAATTGCAAGAAGCCTGGACGTCCACCGACTGCTCTGGCAACCGCCACATCAATTTGCCTCCCTCCTATCTGACTTTACGAACCTTCTTAGCGGGGGGAAAGTCACGGCGCGGGACAGTCGGGACCGTCAGTCATCTCCGCGGCCGATGGGGGGCGATTCAGGTCACGGCGACATGCGAGTTGGATGCAGCCACACAGGCGGCATTGGCGGGTCACTCATTGAACAAAGTGCGCCATATACGGGGAGCTGCGCGCATGACTTTCCAGTCTCTGAAGATGGGTAGACGAATCAACTACTCGAAACGTCGGACCTCCAATAAACCCCTCCGAGTGAACGCCTCTTCCTCTTTTGATGGCGGAGCTTTCCGTACATGAAGGGGGACCTTGGACGTCGCGACCAGACCCCTCGCGTTACTGGGGATATGAGTTGCTTACAAGCCTGACTCAACAATCCACCGTTGTCGGCTGACTTCAGTGCAGCTGCGGGATCTGTAATTGTCGGCTCCGCTTGTTTCACGTCTGCTGCGGACATTTTGTGCTTCTTACAGGAAATCATGCGTGAAAGAAGTCCAACTGTGAGACAGTCCTGGTTCGCCATCTTCCGAGAAATTAGTGCGCTTTTTGCAATTTCAGGTGAGACTACTGGCGCAAAGGTAGACAAAGTAAGTTTGGCATTCAAAGCAAACGAACGACTGTACCTTCAGGAACTCTTTGCAGCCAGTGGTTATTCCAGACATTTTATCGAGAGAATCAGGCGCAGAGCGCAAAGACGGCGAACAAATGTGCAGCAACCCGAAGTCTGGAGGGCCATTTCCTACGTTAAAGGGGTCTCTATTGTTACAATCTGCCAGAGTAAACATAGCTCTTAGACCCCAGGCAGCACTACGGCGCCGTCTAATGCAACCTAAGGCCATACTAGCGCCCGATGAAACCTCAGGAGTTGTCTACAAAATAAATTGCAATGAGGGCGACTGCAACTATGCTGGGGAAAGCAGTCGGGAATTTCAGACCGACTTACAAAACCGTAATTCGGCCACTCGGAGGCCAGATCTAAACTCTCAACTAGCAACATATGTCGGAGAACTTGAGCATACTTTCGATCTCCAGAGAGCTACCATCCTAGGCCGTGGTAACACTAAGGCAGGACAGCTAACACTCGAGGCTTGGTGCTCCGATACCAGCTCCATCAACAGGCATTTGACCTTCCTGCAGCCTACAAAGTCCTACGCCACCACGTCCGTAGAGCCCAGGACCATGTAACCACAGTGGACTTGAGAAGGTCATACATAGACAGGCCGACGGCGAGTCCACTCGGCGAGGAATAAGAACCACTAGACCGGCCACCCAACGAAGGTTCAGTCACCTCCCCCTGACGAAGCGGGGACTCACAAAGCACACAGATGAAGCGCCCGCCAACCATCCTCCGAACAGCGCGACATGCCTTTTGAAATTTCTGGTCAATAAAAGGCACTTCACGCTTTGACAATAGGGAACGACCAAGCTCTTCGAAATGTCGACGTCTACATAAAACCGCTCCGATGAGCCTATCTTTTTCTTCAAATTCAAGACAATACTCCAAAAGTTGTTTAATACTCTGGCGACTATTAATACTTTCTGTTTATGATGAGCTTGCTGTTAACGTTTCGAGAAATCATACGTGGAAGAAGTCCAACTGGGAAATAACCCTGGATCGCTATCTTCCGAGAAATGAGTGCGCCTTTTTACAATTTCAGGTGAAACTGCTGACACAAAGGTAGACAAAGTAAGTTTGACATTCGAAAAAATGCCCCGAAAGCCACTTAGTACACTGGCGGCTACTCATACTTTCTATTTACGGCGAGTTTTCGGTTGGCGTTTTGAGAAATTTGAAGTCAAAAATGGTGTCATCATTGCTGGGTCCATGTCGCATAAGGGCGGCGCCCACCGACCTGTCTTGAGCTACGGCCCACACATGCGGTTAACTGATTCAAGGTTCGAACACGGGGTATACAGCTCAGGGATGGAGTCATCGCTGGCTGATGACGTCCAATAAGCCAGAAATTGCCTCCCCCCACTCTCGTCCTTTCCTTAGTCAGTAAACACTTTTCAATCACTGGTTGCTAGTTGCCATACAACCGTCTGCGGGGCTGTCGGCGCCCAGCTACAGGGCGAATCAGCAATGTTCATTTGCCTTTCTCAGTCCTGGTAGGTCGGCGTGCGCCACAGCCCTGTGGCTAAATACTCAAGATCCCAGTCAACATTGTACGTTCCCATGTATGTTGTCCTTTTATCACACCACTACCTATCTGACATTACGGTTTGTGAGGGACTGCTATGTCATTATCCAGCAAACCGTGGCTCTCGCAGCCTGCTGTGCACTGGCTGTTCTCCGGCACCTGACTCTCTGCCGGTAGATGCGCTTGCACTCCCAATGGGTGTACAGGTCGTGTGCATGGTTGTCCAATGACTTGTGTCCTCCTCTACTCTTTCTGACCCATTTTTGTTGCTAACTAAAATCCCCGTCAAGTGTTTGTTGTGGATCGGGGGTGTGGGGTGATACGCCTAAGTGCGAGCCTCGCCGCGCCAACCACCTGCGCCCTCTCCCGTCTCTGGTCTTCATGACTGGATCCAGGAGGCGAGGGGAGGAGGCGAGGGTGCGGTAGATGTTGTGCAAGTCTACTCCCACTATAAACTAATTAACGTGCAAGTCACCGTGCCTGCAGTGGAGTACACTGTGAACATCGTCAGATACGACAGTCGAGCTGTGACCTATTTGGCAGTAACGCAAGTATTTGCCCACTAGGAACTTTATACCCTTGATCCACCGTTGATATGTTTTTGGAATTTATTTTGACTCAACTGTGAAAAACTCGACGATCTCGGTGGAATTTGAATTCCCAGCCAACTCTCTAGTCACCTGAGCTACGAGGCCCGACTGGGAGTCGTGAGTTTTAGTGAACCTGGCAGTCACATGGTGGATTCTAGATTGATTATTTAGGAAATCCTGCTTGGACAGTCGGTTTACTTTATGAGATTTGGTAGATTCCAGATGCTGCAGTAGGCCGGGCGGGAAACTTGACCCAAATGTGATTAAACTCGCGGCCCTCGGTGGGGCCTCGTAGTTCAGGTGGCTAGGGCGTTGGCCGTATTAAAGCCTCCCCTTGCTGACGTGGGTTCGAATCCCATTGAGGCACTGAGTTTTTCACAGTTGAGTCAATATTCGTTATTTGAAATCTGCCCAGACACCTACTGGTTCCTGAAATCAACAGTTAACCCTCCTGCTTACTTTTTTCTTCCGTTGTCGACAATATTTACCGTCTAGTCTACAGTATATTGTCTGTTTTATAAAACTGCGTTCTTCTGTTCTTCCTCGACTCTCTTGCTATCTGTTTGAATCTGCCATCTTTTCCCGCGCAATCTAACACTACTTTTCTGACTACACGCCTCAAGACATTTGGTAGTAAGTGCATTGTTTAAAGTTTGCTAATCACGGCACATTATAGATCGGTTTGTCTGCAGTGTTTCTACTGACTGAAGGACACGAAGTCAGCCAACTCAGGCGAGTTAATCTAGACAGGCTATAAAGTGACTAGATTAAAATAGACTGAGTGGAAGTTGATAGAAGCGAACAGGCGAGGTCCAGGTAGCAGTTCAGAAGACGAAGATGTGATCACTACGACAAGAAATTCATTGACCTGATGTTTCAGATTCCCACTCGAACCCCACCACCATCGCATCAATTACGACCCCAGCGGTGATTGCGAGAGGTATTAATTACAGTGCGCATATGGTTCCACGGCAGCCACGTGCTATAAATACTGCCCACCTTGTGCCACTATTACCCTTATCTGCGGCTGTCTCTGATGATGGGTTCGAGTGAGAATCCGGAACGTCAGGCCAATAAATTCCATGTTCTAGTGATCACATCTTCGTCTTCTGAGTGGAAGTTATCCTAACGGGCCAACAGTCGGCGGTGGAATATATTCTACAATGGTGAAAGAGCGTCGTTCGATTGCTTAACTGACCCGACATTCTATTTTTGGCTCTGCAGCCTAGGGATAGGAGTAGCACTGGCTGATGACAACAAATAGTTCAGAAACATTCATTTCAGCATCCCTTTCCTTACTGAGCAAGAAATTTCTCACATACGGTTTTTCATTTAACCAGCGTTTTTTTCACAGTTTATATTCCAATTCTAACATTGGTTAGATGGTAGTTGGTAGCCCTCCCGTTACCGAAAACTCCCAGCTACCTGTCTTAAGGGACCGGTGGTAATAGAAGCTATGCGGGTGGGGCAGATGCGTGGAGGCGTAAATGGCGTTTGTAGGGTATGCCTGGAGTTGACGTTCCTGGCAAAGTGGAAGCCTAATTTAAATAAGGTGAAAAATGCAAGGAGGATAGAGAAGTAAGCATGGATAATTAGTACGGTATGCGGAATAAATGCATCCTTGCCCCAGATTGGAAAGAATAGCAAGTGAAGGCGAACAACCAATAGGAAGAAGGCAGTGTGTCTTAAGGTCATTCCGCAGTATGTGCGATTGTACTCTAACCGACAGAATGGACATGAGAACACGAAAGTCAAGCAGCGGCACGCAGGACGGCATAACGCAAGCGATGTAAGACTTCTGTGCGAAAAATATGTTTGGGCGAAAGAGAAAATCTGCAAATAATAGTGTATTGTCACTGTGGCCACATCCAGGATTAAAACTATGGCAGTAGTTGTTTGCTATACGTGAATGGTGTATTTTACAATCTAAAGAGGCATTACCACTCTTTATATGAAGTTACAATTCGTTCTGCTTACAGAGCCCAGTCACTTAGAAGGCGAAGGAAAGCAGGACCGCAAGTTGATAGGCCGACAGATTATTCGCGGATCCTGGAAATAATCCAGTCGTCCTACCTAGTGCAGTATCTCCAGCAGAAAGGACTACTGACCTGTAGAGTCTTATGTAGATGTCGAAAGGTCATGCCCTTACAAATACTGCGACAGAACACGGATGGTTATGCCTTCAGGTAACATCTGCGTACTGTGGTATGCAGCCTAGGATAGTACCTCTAAAATAAATTAGATACAGGTAACACAGTGCGCGCATGCAATTAGAAGCATAATGAGAAGCATGCTGGATCATAATCCGCCTAGGATAAATCATTCGTCCTTTACTGAAGGTGTCAGTGTAGGGGTGAATTACGATGAGTCTATATAGAGAGTTTTGCAGCGCCTTGTTCTCGGGGCGGTTAAAGTGAAGAAGAAAGTCATCCTGACAGGGCCTATGCGCGTGCACTCCCAGACATAATGAGAAAGTAATCACAGTGCTTGAAATCGAGCCAGTAAGTACAATTGTAGAATCAATGGGCAGGGCTACCAACTACCATCCTACCCTAACATTTTGTTAAGCCACGTAAACGGAATGAAAATGTAACTAGAAACACAAACGTTGACAGGCCCTGAAAAGGAGATAATACAGAGGGAATCTGTAGCAAAGTTTCAAAGTGTCCTTGTGTATTTGTGATGTCAGTTTGGTGTGGCGACAGCGACCGAACCGTAACACCGGTACTTCGATCGATATTTTTGTCTTCAATGATTGGTTTCAGGTGGACAAAGCTGATGCTTATGCGCGCGTCCCTCGTCAGCATCTGGCACTCGACTACGGGATGTAGTCTCTGTCACTGTTTTCCGAGCCTCTTTTACACCCTCTTATTACGGCGAGGGTTGTCCAATTAACTTCGCCTCTCCGTCTTTTGATTTGGGAAACTTCGCGCAGTCGACCATAGTACTTTGGCATACTCACGCGGAGTCTTTCCACCAAGTTTGCACTGCTATCAGCATGCTTTGCCCTACAACATCGACCCACAACCATCGCGGACCTTTACGTACTGATCAGATGTCAGAAATTCTTAATTCTAACGTTAAGCTCTGGTAAGTCATTAAGAGTCCTTACGATCAGAGAACACCCCAAAACAATCTGCATCGACCTCAAGCATGGTCGGAGAAATGGCTTCCAAATTTCAAAGTGCTGAAGTGTGCCGTCCTTCATGTGCGTCCAACCAACTCTCATTCAAATGAGAGCCTGAGGACATATCACCTGAAAGATATAAGACTCCCCGCAGAATCTTCACAGAAGGATCTCGGGGTTTAGATACAGAACAACCCGAAACCAACACTGTAGTGTCACAAGGCTGTAAAAAACACCACGGGAGTGCTCCATTCAATCAAAAGGGCGTTAGAAACCTTTGACCAAGAGCTTTTTGGGAGAGTTTACGGCACCTTTGTTCGGCCCACTTAGACTATGGCCTACGCGCATGGCGGTCATGGCTAGTAAAGGACCAAGCATGCCTTGAACGGGTACGACGTCGTGCAACAAATCTGGCAAACGATCTAAAAAGCCAATCCTACACAGACAGTCTGAAATGCCTTAATTTATTCCCTCTGTGTTACAGGTAGCAAAGAGGTGATCGTATCCTCGTCTACAAGATGATACATGGCCTTGAGCATGGACTTAGCTTTGAGGACATTTTTCAGTGGCATCTTTTACCCAAGCTACGTAGTCACTCGATGAAATTACGGACAACAATGTCCAGGCTGAATCTTCGTTCCGAGTTTTTCACGCAGAGGGTAGTGGAGAAATGGAACGATCTCCCTCAGTCAGTCGTGGAGGCGACGTCTCTGCAGCTCTGCAAGAAACGCTTGGATGATTATTTGTGTCCCCTGTTTTCCCTCGTTGGTCTGACTCTGAATCAAATACCCCGCGACCCCGCAGTTTTTTCTCTGAGACAATGCTACTCAAATGAATCAAGTACTGTTTAATGGCGAATATTTTCATTGCTCGTGTACAGTTAGTTCTAAGGAGTTGACATGTAATTAATAGGGTTTTCAAAGGCTTTGCCTACTATCCTTACCAAATAACAGAATAAACTAACAGAAAAGGGGAAAGGAAACTGGAGGGGACAATTCCGACATAGTCGATCTCATCGACCATCCCATACTATTTTGCCCCTCAGCTTACGCCTTCAGATTTGGTCTTTCTACGTCTGCGGTGGCGCAGAGCAGACAGGCGACAATAAATATACCAGTCTAACTGAAGTCTTTTCGCTCTGAGCTTCAGAACACACGCGTTCCTGCCTTGTATTATTCCGTGTTCCGACTCGCAAAGTAAGTCTTTTATTGACTAAGCGAATCGCCTGTTGTCACTGCACAACCATCGGACGAAGACTATGGAAAACAGGATCTTCCTATCTAGTTATTTACTGTAACATTACAGAATATACTTGCTTTCTCTCGCCTTATGGACACATTTGTCAATCAACTGCGTGCAAGAAGTTCGTGTTGTTGCCCTATGGTAGCAGCAGTGAAGACTTAGGCAGATCGGACTTGCGATTTAGACTACAAATCTCTCCTTATGAAATTTCGAATTGTTATCACACTGTTGTACTTGCTGTTTGATGTTGAGATCTCCAAAAATGCTCTGTCCAACTTCCGTTGTGACTGTCTGTCAGCTGATGGCTAACTTCATTACTTGACGCTGGACGACTTTTGGAACCTTCACGTCAAGGGGAATATTTCTCAAACCATCAGTACTGCAGAAACTGAATTCAACCAAAAGAAATGGGAACGAACAAAGGTCTAGGTATCTGGGCAAATTCGAACTTGCCGCCCTCCGGACTCTGCAAAAGAACGGTCCAAAAACGATGAGCATCATACGCTGAGTTAGGCATGCCTTCCTAGTCTCTCCACCAAAAGTCTAAGCACGGATAATTGGTGCGTTCGTTACTCCGCGTTTCGAATACGGAATGACAGCGTGGATGCCCTGAATGAAGAAAAACAGTGTTCCCCTAGAACGGAGACCCTGACAGACAACAGAACTGATGGATTATCTTAGGCCAATATCATATCCAGAAGGACTGATCAGATTCAATGTGTTACCTCTATCCCACAGACAATTAGTTTGCAACCCGCTCTGGGCATTCCGCATTATCCGCAGACATGGCTGTTCGCTTAAGCCTAAAAACGTCTTCAGTTTTGCAAACACGAGCCACCTACGGGCCATTCGTACAAGTTCAAAAGCGAATGCGCACGCACAGATAAGCGAAAATTGTCTTTCGGCCGTCGGGTAACCCGACCGTCAAACTCATTCTCGAGCGTAATTGTAACTACGGACACCACATCTGCGTTCTAACGGTAACTAGACTGCCTAGTTTTTGATAAAAAACGTCGCTCATCGCAGGCCTATCTATGAACAGATATGAAATTAACTTCCAAACTTCATTCTTTATGCATCAAATCGCGGAATTCTTCTGCGGAATGTCTCCGTAGACCACACAAACGACAATATTTTGGACCGACTGTATATAATAGCACTTATTATTTAGATTTTGCGTTAATCAGATCATGGAGGGCTCTTCCTATGACCCTCAACTACATACCAATGTTTGGATAGCAGGCAGGTCAATAGTAAAAGACGAAAAGCCTAATGGCATTTATTTAGAAAATATGGAAAATTTACTAGCCATAATTTGCGTTGCCACCTACCTTAGGTGAACGAACAGCCACTCTACAGGAGACCGAACCCATCTCCCACGTCCAAACAACCTCTGACTGATCCCGCGGGCACTGATTGTCCCTTCTTTGCCATGATAAAGAGATGACGAGAAAGAAATGAGACACAGAAAGCTGTGTTCTACTTTTATGAAGCTTAGATTTTATCAGTGGACTGGGCTTTTCGAACTTCAGGCGTTTAACCCTGCAGTGATGGAAGTACTTTACCTACGCCCTTAAAACTCTTATAACAGTCAAATCGAAGTAGTTTACATAATAGCCACATCGCACATGGGCTAGAGTGTCCTATGGAGTGGCAATGATTTCCTGTCCAAAACGTTTATTGAAGACTCGACCACTCCGCTTCCGACCATCCTGGCATTGACCGGAGCAATTTTAGAAACCATAACTTTCACTCTGTGGGATGTGACTGTTGCGATTCGGCGTTTTCGTCAACCTTATAGTCCAGGCCCTGATGGCGTTACAGTAAGCATTTTAAAAGCCGATGCAAATACAATTTTCCCATCCCTCTTATGCAAGATATTTAATCTACCTCTTGAAAGCAAAACTTATCTTACCTTGTGGAAGGAATCACACATTTTGCCCATTCCTAAACATGGCAAATCTACATCAATTGAGGACTTTCGGCCAATAAACACCCTCCCCGCAGTTTCGAAGATCTTAGAGACATTGATCAAGGATAAGATGATGTGTCACTTAACGGAGAATAACCTACTGGGTGCTGCTCAGCATGGATTCCTCAAAGCTCGATCTTGTGACACCTATCAATTCTCTTTCTTTGACAATGTTCTCCAATATCGGGACAATGGTTTTGCACTTTACACTGTATATTTCGATTTCAATAAGGCTTTTGATCGTGCTAACCATGCTCTTCTTCTCTTTAAACTGTCCTTTTTCGGAATAGGTGGCAAAACTTTAAATTTTATATCCTCTTACCTGGGCATTCGTACACATCGAGTTAAGATTTGCAATACTATCTCCAACCCCACACGTGCGAGGAGTGGAGTCATTCAGGGTAGTGTACTCGGCCCACTTTTATTGTGCCTTTTCGTTAATGGTGTACCCGATTTATTTCAGAATGGTAAGCCTTTCATGTATGCCGATGATCTGAAAGTTACATATCGATATAAGCCGGCAGATCGGGACATCGTGCTTGAGCTCATAAAGACCGACCTACAGGCTTTTGCCCAGTAGTGCCGCACATGACGCCTTTCTCTTTCTTGGCATAAGTGCTCAGTCATGGTGGTTGGCGACGACCGCCAACCTCAACTAAGCATTGATGGTTACGCCATAAATGTGCCCAGGGTTATTAAGGATCTGGGCGTATCATACTCCAGGAGCCTCAGTCTCTCGGAGCACTGTGCCTTGATAGTCTCCAAAGCACGTAGAACGACCGGGTTTATCCTACGAAACTGCAAAACTACGGACATTAGAATGCTCCTTTTCAATATGTACGTTAGACCTGGTCTGGAATACTGTTCGTTTTTATTCAGCCTCATGCGTGCTCCTGAGCGGAAGAAAATCGAATCCATTCAACACTTTTTTGCCAAGAGAGTTTTAACGCCGGAACACAGACATTTGTCTTACCAAGAACGTTGCCAGCTTACAGACCTTGATCCTTTATGGTTCCGTAGATTACAAAAGGGACTATTTTTGCTATTTAAGCTTTTATATTATCGAACTTTTAACCCACTTGCTACTTTAAGGCATCATGTTCACCCCCGATGTAACAGTCACCGTGAGGTCTTTTTATTTCTTCCTCTGGCACGTACTGTTAAATATCGTCGGTCCTTTTCTGTAAATGCAGTTGATATTTAGAATAAACGACCCATGAGTGTGAAAACTCTGCAAAATTATCCTTTATTTAAGATAACTATTACTCGATTTTTGCATTCAGAAAAGCTCCAACAAATTTTGGGTGCTGAATCCACTGATCGACTCTACCGTAACGATGGCGTTTGTGGTCTCTGAACACTATGGCCGGTCTCACCAGGGACAATTTCTTTTGCCAACAGCGACAGCTGTTCTTCGACGTATCTATCCTGACTATCCCCAACCCCATGAAAGGAATTGACGTCCGAAAATCTTCGATACCGTGCAACCCCCCCTCCCCTTCTTGACGGTCGAAAGTCTACCACCAGCAGTTTTTTTCTCCTGAACCCTTCAAACCATAAAAACCACCATCAACTATATTTTTATTCCTCTACCTCAGGAGTTTTTTTTCGCTGCTGGTCGGATTTGTGTTTAATCGCTTGCCTTGAAATTGCCCGTAAACTGGCATTTACTAAATTTTCATTAACAAAATTATCATATGAATAAAGTAGCGTTTTCCGATCTGCTTGGCGACAATTCAGTTCATATAGGTAGGATTGACAGAATTCTCAAAGATTCTACTTACGCCTGAGAAAGACGCATATTTTCAAGCAACTGGGATACACTGTATTAGTCGTCGGCGTTGGGTAAAAGTGTCTAAACATTTTTCTTCGAGACAGCCGAATTGGCAGTTTGTTCCATTACTCGAATGACCACGGGGAGTAGAACATGGCCCGCACTTCAGGTTCGGCATAGTTTGTCACCAGTTGTTTTGGTGACAAAAAATATTTATCGGTAGTGTCAGTTAAAAAAGTCGTCAAGTTTAAGCGTGCAGCCTGAAAGTTTCTCCTTTATCAAATCGCCAGATAATAGAACAAACTGCGAATTCGGTTGTTCACCGTTGCAAGGTACATACACGTCTGCTTTCCATCCGTATGTCCAGTAATAGAGTCCTTGAAGACTCTGCCTTTACTGCTAATATATACTGAAGTATGTCAGCTTGAAGGTTTGAGTTGTGCTCGATCCATCGGCCGTCAGTCAGTTGCCAAAGATGGCGGCGGAAGAGCTACTCTATCAGAACATGAGAAAAGACAACGTCCAAACTCTCTAGACCTTGTGATCACCCGAGCCCAGGGTAGCATGCTGGATATACAACCCCATAATGGGTGCCACTGATCATATTGCCTTGTTCCTCGGGTGCCCCATGTACTTTCATCATCAACCATCCGGGCATTAGGATACAAACTTCATCTATCAATTTACATTTTTGTCACAAGGATAAAGTGACTTTTGGTGGAAAATTTGGATACTTTCGAAATAAACCGGATTCCACTTTTTTCTTCTCTCTCGGTCTCTTTTAGAGAAAGAGATATTCCTACAGCAGTTGAAAAGAAATCTAGACGATGTCGCGGACAGCTAAAATAATTTGTCGCATAGTGGGGCACTCTAAGCGAGTCGGTAAGAAGATAGTTCGACCTAAATCGTCTACTCACACGAAAGCAAACAAACAACTTCAAACAGCCTCTAAAAGAAGGGATATATTATGGAAGTTCATCCAGCTAACTGGAGAGGGGAGTAACATCTGCAGGAGAACAGTCGACAATCGGATGACTGTAAAAAGGGACTAGTAGACTTCGAGGCAACTATACCCTAAACATACTGATATCAGTTTTGTTGTTAAGCACACGAATGACAATGTCCGTGGACAGTTAACTATGACTTAAATGACAAAACATACCGAATGACCGTGGGCTCAGTCTTTTGTATGCAGCCAGATGTAGAGTGGAATTTCGAAAATAGCTTATTTAAAGTAGGAAAGGCTTTTTGACGTCCGCCGTCGATTGTATCTACACACAATACTAATGAGGAGCGTCTACACCATGACCTACAGATTGCCTCGCGTAACACAGAAAACCCAACAATCAAGTCGGACCACCTGCCACTAGCAATTCTTTTCACTCGAGCGGCACTGAAGTCGGGGCTGAACTGCAACGCAGTCGACTTAGTGTTAGACACTGCCCTCGGACAGCCAGGTCAGATGGTAATCCCAGCCTTATTCTGTGCCTGGGAGTGTCTTAACAACTTTGTAATCACGCACACAGTGGTACACGCATAGGCTCCAACATTAGCGCGAACACGCACACACTGGGACTGGCAACAGCAGCAGCCCAACACACACACACATACAACGAAAGAAGGACCACTCCCACCAGTTTACCGCCCCGCATCCTTCCAGGACTGCGTGAGCAGAAATATAGAGCCTAATAAGTCAGTCGTTACCTGACCTTTTTAATATGCCGCCAAGTCCTAAGGACCACTTACGTACTGCTTAACATTAAATGTAACTCATATTGACCCAACTGTGAAAAATTCGACGCCTCGGTGGAATTCGAACCCACACAGAAAAGGGAAGGCTTTAGTACAACCAACACTCTAACCACTTGAGCTACGAGGCCCCGCCGTAAGACGAGAGTTTAATCACATTTGGATCAAGTTACCGCCCAACCTACTGCAACGTCTAGAATCAACAAAATCTGATACAGTAAGTTGACTGCCCAAGCAGGATTTCTTAAGTAATTCGCCTAGAATCCACATATATGAATTACATGAGACTGCTAATTAATTACTTTAAATTACTTTAAAGGCAGCTTTATTTCTTACAATTTCTATCTTTCTGAAATTAAATTAAGGCTCTATCGTATGTTTGCACTTCCCATTCTCGAGTATTGTTGCCCCTTCTTTGGTTTGATGAATGAAGCCAGTAGTTTAAAAACTGAAAATGTCCAAAGACGTTTTTCTAAAAAACTTTTAGATAAGGAACATCCCAATATCTCCTACTCAGATAGATGCCAGCTAATTAACCTAAAATTTTTATGGGTTCGAAGACTAGAAGCGGGCTTCTGTCTCCTCTCTCGCATTAATCATAGTTCAAATTTTCCTCGGATTTCAGCACTCACCCCCAGTAGTCGCCCATACAATCTTCCCAACTCTTCATTGATTATATCTCCTCCCGCCTCCTCCACCTCTAAGCGTTCTCTTTTTCCGTTTCCAGGCACACTTTCCTTTGGAATAACCTTCCAATAAATATAAGCTCTTCAGAAAATCTACACACTTTAAGTGAAGGCTACGCCTTTATCTGAATACTTTTTCGATTAAACCTTTATTTTCCTCATCCTTCCCAGACAACTTTTTCTATGACACTGAGAAAGGGCCACCGGGAATTTAGTATGCCGCCATTAAATTTCCGTATCTGTTCACATTTCCTTCCTTTGTGAGTAGTCTCACTTCCTAAGATCCCTCACCAGAAATGTTAATTTTTCCAATTTTTCAGTTCATGCATCGTGCCCTCACAGAATGCGCTCCATCGATGCTCTTGGCGAAACCTTCTGTATTCGCCATATACTAGTAGTCTGGTCGCAAGTGCCTTGCCCCATTCTCGGATGAACTCGGATGAATGTAACCGACCGCATCTGGGTTCCTATCGCCTCGAGACTGGTTTTATCGTGCCCTCACAGAATGCGCTCCATCGGCGGTCTTGACAAAGCCTTCTATATTCGCCATATACTAGTAGTCTGGTCGCATCTCCCCCCATGTTCGGATGGACTCGGTTGAATGAAACTGACCGCATCTGGGTTCCTATCAGCTCGAGACTGGTTTTCAATTTCGCCACTTATTTGCCTTATTCAAGGCCACATACAGGCCAGTCCTGATCGACCCGCCTACTTACCCCGTTATGAAATCCGTTATACAATGCCATATACAGTTGACATTTGTTTCGGCCTTGTTGCTGTCCGACTATAATCCATTCTATACTGCCACATGCAGGCCAGTCCTGCCCGCATTTTTCTGATTCTATTTTTTCGAGGTTTTTTTCTCCTGTAAAATTAATCCAATCATTTTTAAATTTTCAAATGGAGTTTTTTTGTACCCCTCGCTTATCCTTTTTCTTAACGGACTTCTAATCTCAAAAACTATGTATTGCGCTTTGTACAGATTTTGCCTACCTCGTCTGAAATTCGTGTGTAAATTTATTTTTACTTGCTTTGATGGGACCCAGGCGGGTCTTTAATAAAAATAATTAAACTAAATTAAATTAAATTAAATTGAAATCCTGCTTGGGCAGTCAACTTACTGTATCAGATTTGGTGGATTCCAGACGTTGCAGTAGGTTGGGCGGTAACTTGATTCAAATGTGATTAAACTCGCGTCGTCCGGCGGGGCCTCGTAGCTCAAGTGGTTAGAGCGATGGCCGCACTAAAGCCTTCTCCTTACTGCGTGGGTTCCAATCCCACCGAGGCGCCGAGTTTTCCACAGTTGTGTCAATATGAATTATTCAAAATCTGCTAAAATACCTATGGACTTTGTAATCGTCTGCGACAACGTTTGTGTTCGCCATCCCCGCTTCTGCTGAGAACTCCATTGACTGAATTTTGTGTCTAAATGAGCTTAAATGACCATATTCACGTGTGTTTTTGTTATGATCGTTTGCCAGGCCGCCGGAAGCACCGTGAAAAGGACCATTGCTGGTACTCTCACACAATACCATAACCTGCTATATTCTTCGTGGTGTCAAGGCGGACGTGGCCATTGTCGGCCGAGTCAAGGCTGCTGCTCCAGAAGAACCACCGAATCTGTCCCAAGGACAGGATGCGCTAAGTCCCTACTTCCCCTCCCTTATCCCTGTTCCTCCATTTCCTGTACCCTCAGTCCTACTCTCCTGTCTACCTTCTGCCCCTTAAAGTCCGCTACCACGACTTAAATTTAATGTCTTCACACCTCTACATTGCTGCGCGCACTCGTTCTTCTCCTGTCCGTCCAGGTAATGCCACACGCAGCGAACACCATATTCACTTTCCTGGGAGACTGGTTACTCACCTTTTTAGGCATGGGCGATTCCTTCGGCGTCGCTACATGCCGCTTTCGATCTGGTCGGCAGTTCATTAGCAGTCCACTTGTGTGGCCGCTGTTGGGGCTTCTCATCCACTTCGCCTTCTGTTCCTTCAGGACGTCCCTCAGTCACTGCTCCCGCGCGTCTGACAGTCCTTGGCTTGCCGACGCTGGTAGATACTCCAATTTAGAAATGATAGATTTTAATTACTTCAGAAATCAGCTACAAACGCTGTGGAACCCATTGACAAGCCAAACCTCTCGCAGCTGCACCATACAACGGCAGGATATCAGCGAAAGACGCGTGTATGGGCTTTTGGTTAGTACCTGTGCTGTTAGTATGGCATCACCTTACCCCAAAGTATACTACTAGATGCCTGTCAGCAGATAATTTGAGAGAGAGAGGAATGCTTTATTTTGAAAATAACATTCAACACTTTCAGCAAAAACGTTTCGCCAGTACACAGTGATTATCATAGAGATTAACAGGTATTGGACAGCTGGACATAATTATATATGAAGAAAAAAGGACTTTAAGGTGCAAGATCGAGTTTTAGCTTTTGTTTTTCAGCATCTGTGCAGGTGAGATACCGGGCTAGAAATGGCAGTATGGAATTCTGATAAGCCGAAGTGCGACAAGGGATGTAGCGGAAGCATCGACTCATGGGGCGTAAGGATTTCGCAGCCATTAATTCATTATGAAGGGGATGGACGGTGTCATTCAGAGTTCGGTCAGCAAATTGCTCTACCGTATTGAAGTGTCGCTGCACGATGATATCAACTAAAATATGATAAGAACAACAGCAGCAGAGGCGAGCATTCGAATGACACGTTTAAAAATAATTAGATCTTTTTTAAGTAAACCTGGAAAAATAACTGGAGAACAATAAAGAATGAGTGGAAGAATGCAGCCATCGATGAATCGCCAGATTAAGGACTGGGGTGAGTGATATGAACGTAGACGACGAATGTAATAAACAAGTTTTTTGAATTTTTGTTAAAAGGGTTTCCATATGAAGAGAGAAAGAGAGATTTGAGGACAAAGTAACACCTAGGTACCGGAAAGAGGATACCTCATTGGGAAGAATATCCAAAGGTTCAGTAATGGGAGAGGGTCGCAATCGAAACACACACTGTACTGATTTCTGATTGTTGAGTAGGAGTCCATTATTCGAAGACCATGCGGAGACGTGATCTAAGCCATCCTTTAAAGACTGTAGGTGAGTCAGGTTTTGAGTGGGTGACCTACGACCATGTCATCGGCATACTTAACATACAGGCAGTCGTTTGGCGATCTCAAATCGTCAGTATGTAGAGAGAAAAGATGAGGGGATAAGATGGAACCTTGTAGAACTCCACAATTATTTGGAAGAATAGAAGATTTTCTCTTTCCCGACTGGACAAGCTGAGTGCGGGAGGAAAAATACTCTCTAAGCCAAGAAACAACCCAGTTCGGAGTGTCGCACGCAGCTGCTTTGGTCAGGAGGAGTTGGCGCGGGATAGTGTTGAAGGCGGATGAGTAGTCGAGAAAAGCACATGCATATGCACGGCATCCCTTGTCTAAGTCTCTCAAAGCTGAATGGACAACTAAAGCAACAGCATCCAAGGTGCTACGCTTTGCCTTGTATGCAAATTGTAGAGGATCAAAAAATTGACGAGGAGCACTTAAGGGAATCTAATGCAACTCGTTCAATAGGTTTCAGGAGTACAGAAGAACAGGCAATAGGACGGAAAGATTTAGGAGCAAAAGTTAAAGATTTTTTAGGGATTGGAGTAATTCTTACTGTACGCCAGGCGTCAGGAATCTTGGACTCTATGAAGGATAGATCAATAAGGTGGGTCAAGACGGGAGCTATCTGCGAACAGCAAGACTTAAGGAGAAAAGGAGAGACCCCGTCCGGCCCAGCCGCCGTTGACCCGCGAACCTTTTTGAGATGTTGTTCCACTGTTGTTACAGTCACAGGAGTAAAGTCGCATGGTCGTAGGTAAATTTCTTTTGGGCGAGAATGGGATTCGTTAGAAGTACAGATAAAATTTCGATTTAAAGAGGTTAGATCTACATCAATGGGTTCAAGTATATTACGTTGACCAGTGAGACGCTTGAGATTCCTCCACAGTTCAGCATTCAGAAAAGCTCCCACAAATTTTGGGTGCTGAATCTACTGATCGGCTGTACCGTAGCGATTGCATTTGTGGTCTCTGAACACTATGGCCGGTCTCACCAGCTGTTCCTCAACGCCTGTACTTTGACTATCCCCAACTTCATGAAAGGAATTTGACGTCCGATGATCTCCGATACCGTGCAACCTCCCCCCTTCTTGACGGTCGATATTCTCCCATCGCCGGCAGTTTTTTCTCCTGAGCCCTCCAAACCACAAAAACCACCATCAACTATATTTTTATCCCTTAAGCTCAGGAGTTTTTTCACTGCTGGTCGGATTTGTGTTTAGTCGCTTCCCTTGACAATGCCTGTAAACTGGCATTAAATAAAAAATTTATTTATTTATTTATTTATTTAGAAGGAAAAGGAGAGGAGGGGGTGGATGAAGTAGAAAAAAGTTGACTAACGAATAAAACGTTAAGTCTGGCAATTTCCGTCTTTACTAAAACATTGATATCCTTCACCTTGTCACGTTGACCTAGTTTGTAGAAGGCTTCTTTGCGACGTCTCAAATGTTTGAGGTATGGTGAGGAGATTCAGTCGGGCCTGACCACAACAGTTTTACGGGGACAACAAGTATCGAAAATGTGATTCAAAAATAGCGTAAGATTGTTAGAGCATAATTGGGATGGTACTAGTAATCGAACTCTGCAGTAAGTGGATCTTATCTACGGATGTGTCTTGAACAATAATTTTCCTCTTGGGTTTTGTAAGGAGTTGACGCTTAGAGGTGAAATGGACTTTTGGAAGTCCTAGTAGCACTGAGCGGAGTTCTATTTTTAATACAAAAAAACTTTGGCTAATTGGTCAAGATGTGATCAAGAGGGGCATCAGCCCGTGTATTGAATGAAACAAGGTCATCAAAACCCAGAAAGGTAATGGGCCGAAAGCTCACACGGTTAAAATCACCGCACAAAAGCATAAGATGGTCTGAGGATAATGAAGCCAGTTTTTGTGTGAGAAAGTCAAAAAACGGACCAGAGAGCCTTCATTTGTGGAGGGGGGGATGTAAATACTGACAAATATGATACCCTTAAAGCTATTTAACAAATGGGGCTTACAGATAACAGCAATGACATCAATTAAATCACCAGAATATGAAAACAGAGGCTTACAATTTATACATCAGTCTTGATGGACAAAAATGGCCACTCCTCCACCTCTACTGCCTGTTGGAGATGGCCTATCATTTCGAAAACAACAAAATGACGAAGGAGTGATTAGTTCCGAGTCAATATGGCTATTCAACCACGTCTCCTGAAGGCAAATTACTCCTGTTTTGCCATGTTCTTTGGTTGACAGAGGTCATTTCAAATCATGGGCTTTGTTAAATATCGGTCGACAGTTAGTCGAAAGAAAACCCGGGATTGACTGGTTTTTAGGCTGGCGTTAAAGCGCAACTTGCCATCCACAGCGATGTTGCTTTCGAAATATTGGCCTTTGCTGATACGTGCGTGGGAAGGCCAACGAGGAAGGACGAGAAACAGGACATGTTGTCAGAGTGTAAATGCTGCTGGCATGGCGAGTTCGTTGCGTTTGGGAGTGTGAGAACGCCAACGCAGGACAATCGCAGAAACGACACATTGGCCGCAAAGTGCAACCACTAGAGTCATGATCAGGAGGCGAAAAAATCGATGCAGAAATTTCGCAGGGTTTAAGCTCCTTTAAAAAGGTACTAGCGTACTGTAAAGACGACCTCGTAGGAATAGATCAATTAAAACAAAGAAATAAGAATGGGGTATACAATCAATAAGCGTTCACGTGACTGGAGGGAAAAAACTAAAAATGGCGGCTCAATTTCAAAAGCCCGCTGGGTGAGGCGGGAATATGACGCGTTTACCCGCCGTGGCTAATGGCCTTCGGCCCAAATATTCATACCTAAATATCTCGCTCTGAAACTATGAACCTTGAATTAACTCGTCTACTCCAAGTTCATAGTTAATTTCTGAGGAAAGTAGAAAGCGACAATGCAAAAGGTGCTTTGTGTTTTGCATAGGCGTCCAGTGTCTTGTCTGGTTCCTAACGTGGTTTTGCATATTCTCTGTCCGTTCGTACTTTTACTCGGATTAAATGGAGGATTCTTCTCGGTCTGCTGGGCCAACCGTTATCGGGTACTTTAGTTTGTTTTCTCCAGATGCCGTAATCACTAGGTGGTCCTCTTGCGCTTGGTATTTCAAGCGGGGACTAGTAAATTTCGAAAACCAGTCGTATGGCGAATAAATCCTTCCGGTTGCTTCCATCGTTCGGATTCTTGGAGGCAGTGAATCAGGATTTTGCATCGTACAGATTTTTAACTTCGCGTATGTACCCCAGCATGTCTGCGTTCACTAGTAGTTTTCATCAGTTAAGGTAGTTTTTCTGCTTTCAGTCCAGCTATGTCTTCGTTTGATTCACAAATAGTTTGTCGTGTTGGAGTGCCATTTGTCATTTCTGCCTATTTTTGTGCATGTTTTCCATTTTGCCTGGTATTGTCAGTGTAACTGAATGAGGTTTAATCAGTTATTTTCGTCTACTCCTTAGTTGCCGTTATAGTTTTCAACAATGCAACCGTTCATTATATTGTTGTTCATTTCCGACCTCATACACGCATATCTTATCTTAAGAAGCACTTCCCAATAAAGAAGCTTTGGAATCCTATGGTCTGGTGTCAGCAAGAACATGAAAGATCTCACATGATAAATTCAACGAATATCAGCTGGAAAAATTGTTGACGGTTTTACATGGGGTTGGATTCAAAAGCAAAGTAATACCAGATAAAATCTCGTCGGGCCCATACATTTAAATGGGAGCGAGGTACAAACTGAAACGTGCGAGCGATAAGAGCAATACATTATTATTTTTTTCGGTTTGTTAATAATTTTATTTAAGACCCGTGGGGCTCCTTTAATAGCAAGTGAGAATAACTTTTATATGAATTTTAGAACAGGCATACAGAATCTATGCACTACTTAATTTCCAGTGATTAAATAAGTAGCATGTTACGAAGAATGATGAGCGAGCAGTAAAAAAACTCCTAACATACAAACAAAATGAGTATGACTGGATTAACACTATAGGAGGAAAAACGGTCGCTCCTGAATGTATAAAAAGCAGGCAGGCCTGGACTGTATGTGGTAGTGGATAAAAGATTCGAAACGAGCATCATCAAGGCAGAGTTCATATGCTAAATGAGGCCATTCATAATAATAATAATAATTTTTTTTATTAAAGACCCGTGGGGGTCCCATCAAAGCAAATCAAAATAAGGGAACATGCGAATTTTAGACGAGGTGGGCAAAATCTGTACAAAGTGCAATACATAGTTTTTGAATTAGAAGTCCGTTAAGAAAAATGATAAGGGAGGGGTGAAAAAACCTCAACATCAAAATTTAAAACTGATTGGATTAATTTTACAGGAGAACAAATTGCGAATAGAAAACCAGTCTCGAGACGACAGGAACCAATATGCGGTCGGTAAAAGTCAGCTTCCAGTCCAGCCGAGGAGGTGGCAAAGGAGATGCGACCAGACTACTAGTATATGGCGAATGCAGAGGGTTCGGCGAAGAGTGTCGATAGACCGCATTCTGTGAGGGGCACGATGCATGAGCAGAAAAATCGAAAAAATTAACATTTCTGATGAGGGATCTTAGGAAGCGCTACTCCACACAAAAGAAGGAAATGTTAGCGAATACGGAAATTTAATGGCGGCGTCCTCATTTTCCGGTGGCCCATTCTCGATGTCATAAGGAAAGTTACCTGGGAAGGATGAGGAAAATAAAAGTTTAATCCAGTCAGTATTCAGATAAAGGCATAGCCTTCACTTAAAGTGTGTAGATTTTCTAAAGATCTTATATTTATTGGAAGGTTATTCCAAAGGAAAGTGTGCCTGGAAACGAAAAAAGAGAACGCTTAGAGGTGGAGGAGGCGGGAGGAGATATAGAATAGAATAGAATAGGTTTATTGTAGCGCCCCTTGGGCACTGTCAGTCCCCTTTGAACTCAGGAAAAAAACCTAAAACAAACTCGTCAATTTCAACTGCACTTTGACTTCATTTGCTTCGGGTGTCTGGTTAGCCAAAAGAGCGCGAATTAAGAGTTTGTTTTAAGTTAAAAAACCTCAGTTCTAACGGAAAATAATAACAAAATTTTCAAAAAATAACGATATGTACAATATAAAAATTGAAGTTTGCAGTTTGGTAGTTTTCGGGGGCATGAATAATATGTCCTTCATGGCAATTGAATAACTTTGATATCGGCCTGACCTTGAAATTATTTTCCTGCTGGGTAAATTTCGGTTTGCTCTAGTTGCTGGTTGTCAGTCTATCTGGCCAGCTGTAAGGGGGCGGTCGCACAGTTCCTACGTATTTTTCAGGAGGCTTACCATCGTTGTCTGGACTAAGAGCTGGAAAAGATGAATATATATCAGGAGTAAGAAGCATTCAATGGTAAGTCACAATCAAAACTGTCAAAATGCTATTGAATCATGTATCATATTGTTCTTGTTAATGTGAAATTATAGGAGTAGTGGTCGACTGTTTACTATGACCTAATATAGTTCTATATATGTTTAATATGGCTTTAATATAGACATACGCACGACTAATATGCAGGGTTTTATCGAAGGGTATATTTTTATTAGCTTTATAAGGGATATTTAGTGTCAGGTGACATAGCTCATGGAAACGAGAAAGGGAGGAAAATAGAAGAATATCATTATCTGTTCTATGTTTATCAATAATGCTATCTTTTATAAATTTGATTATTTTTAGTGCTATGTTCCGGTATTTTTCAATCGGTTGGCATCATCAGAGCCCTTTTGGACCAAATTTTATATCAAAGAATTGATGTGGAAAATGTCCTATCTTATTCAAAAATAAATGTGTATTGTTATTTGAGAGGAATTTCTTAGTTTTTATTTTAAATTCGATTAGGGTTCGACTTTTCCGGATATAACCTGGAAGAGAATTCCAGATAGTCGCATATCTTATGGTGTAGAAATTTGATCGTTGGGACTTTGTGAATTTGGGAATCTTTATAATATCCTCGCTATTTCTGGTGTTTCTAGGGGCGTTTTGGTTGGCAAGTAAATTCATTTTGAGAATATCTTGATCGTGGGTGACCTTGAATAGGAAGTTTAGACCATTTTGAAGTCTTCTGATCCAGAGTGGTCGAAGACCGTATTTATGATATAGTTCTAAGTATGAACCCTGGATGCCATCACTTCTAGACAAAGATCTAGTAAACCGTCTCTGAATGCCTTCTAGTTTCTTTCGGCCGTCTGAGGGCATTATGCCGAAGAAAATTGAACAGTAATCTAGGAGAGGTAAAACATACATTTTGAACAGTTGTATTCTTAGTGCATTTAAGGTGAAATTTTTACATATGAATCCACACAGGCGAGTGGCTTTCGGTGATATTTGTTGGACGTGGGGAGATAAATCAAGGGTATTTGTATAGCTGAGACCTAAATCTTTTACAAATTGGGCCTCTGTTATTTCATCATCCTCGAATATCATGGGGGAAGTTTTTGTGGGCCAAATATCAGGAGATGGCACTTTTCGGGTGAAAAGGGCATCTGCCACTGACTACTCTATTCGCTGAGTTTTCTGAGATCAGTTTCAATTGTTCTATGAATATTGGCTACTGTATTCCCGTTATATGCATATGCAATTTTAAGGTCGTCCGCATATAAAAACGTCTTAGCTGAGACAGATATGGACGATAAGTCGTGAATATATATAAGAAATAGAAGGGGGCCTAGGATAGTGCCTTGAAGTACTCCACTGGTAATAGGGGATGGTTCTGAAACGACGTTTCGAATTTGCACCACCTGGTATCGGTTTTGAAGATAAGATTTTAGAAAATCAAGAAGGGGTGGCCTAATTCCATGACTTTTTAGCTTTATCAGTCGTCTTTTATGGGGGACTTTGTCAAAGGCCTTTCTTAGATCGAAATATATTGAAACTACTGTTTTTCCATCATCTCTATTGCTGGAAACGAATTCCAAAAAAGTAAGGTGCAGGACTGACATGACTTTTTGGGCAAAAATGCATTTTGAGAGGAGGGAATGAGGTTGGCGTTCATGAGATGGTCTAGCAATTGGTTATATACTATTTTCTCGAGGATTTTAGCTATAGCCGGTGTTCGGTGAACACCACGATAGTTTTTGGTATGAGATCGGTAGCCGCTTTTAAATATGGGCGCAATGGTCGAGTATTTCCACATGTCCGGAAAAATTGCATTTGACTGGAGTAGGGTGAATAACTTAGATAGGAGTATTGGAGCATATGTCATATGCTTCAGAATACATGGTGGGATTTTGTCTGTCCCATAGGATTTGGTGTTTGATAGTTGTTTGATGGCTACTTTAACAGTTTCTTCACTAAAATGGATCTCACTAAGGATGCGTTCAGTCATCTCGGTCGGTTGGGGGATGGTTCCCTCTTCGACTGTGTAGTTAGCTGAGAAGTATCTGTTGAATAAGTTTACTATTTGTTTATCATTGGTTATAACTTGTCCTAATTCATTAATAATAGTTCGTGGTCCTGACTGTCGATGATTACTCATTAGTTTCTGAAACATCTGAGCTGTTCGTTCGGGGAATTCTAGTGCCCGAAGTTCTGCTGCTTAAGTCTTTTGTGTTTCCATTTTCGTGACTAGGTCGTGAATTTCCCTAATTCGTCGAAGTGTGGAAAAATAATTCACAGAGGGGTCGCGTAGCTGTTTTTGTATCTTTTTTAGTTTAGTTGAAAGGAAGTTCGGGATTGGTGATTTCTTATACGGGAGTCTTTCGTCTATCAAGGTATCTCGAATTACAAATAGGACAGAGTACAATAGGTTAACTGCTTCCATAGGGGATGTTGTAAGAAGATATGGGCTCCAGTCCAATGATCTAATATAGTTGTTCATAGAGTCCTCGTCAAGTTTTTTGGGTTTTGGCGGGTGTTACCAAAATGGGGTGCTAGTTTTGCGTTTAAGGGGAGTGTTGATATTATTGCTTTGTGGTCACTTTCAAAGGTTGCGCAGTCGTAGTGCATATAGAGGGGCCAGATATCGTTGGTGAAAATAACTCAATTCAATTCAATTCAATTATTTTTATTAAAGACCCGTCGCGGTCCCATCAAAGCAAGTAAAAAATTTACATGCAAATTTTAGACGATGTAGGCAAAATTTGCACAAAGTGCAATGCATAGTTTTTGAGATTAGAAGTCCGTTAAGCAAAATGAAAATGAAAAAAACGAGGGGTGAAAAAAAAAACTCCAAAGCAAAATTTAAAAAGGATTGTAGTAATTTAACAGGAGAAAAAAAAAACCCTCAGAAAAATACCATCAGAAAAAAACAGGGAGGACTGGCCTGCATGTGGCGGTACAAAATGGAATTTAGTCCGACATCAACATGGCCGAAATAAATGTCAGCTGTATATGGCATTGTGTAACGGATTTCATAAAATGGTACGTAGGCGGGTCGGTCAGGACTGGCCTGTATCGCTTTGAATAAGAAAAATAAGGGCCGAAATTGAAAACCAGTCTCAAGCTGATAGGAACCCAGATGCGGTCGGTTTCATTCAACCGAGTCCATCCGAACATGGGGGAAGGGAGATGCGACCAGACTACTAGTATATGGCGAATATAGAAGGCTTCGCCAAGAGCATCGATGGAGCGGATTCAGTGAGGGCATCATGAAGATCAGTCCCGAGGCGATAGGAAACCAGATGCGTCGGTTACATTCATCCGAGTCCAACCGAGGATGGAGGAAGGGAGATGCGACCACACTACTAGCATATGGCGAATACAGAAGGTTTCGCCAAGAGCATCAATGGTGCGCATTCTGTGAGGGCACGATGCATGAACTGAAAAATTGGAATAATTAACATTTCTGGTGAGGGATCTTAGGTAGCGAGACTACTCATAAAGGAAGGAAACGTGAACAGATACGGAAATCTAATGGCGGCATGCTAAATTCCCGGTGGCCCTTTCTCAGTGTCATAGAAAAAGTTGTCTGGGAAGGTTGAGGAAAATAAAAGTTTAATCGAGTCAGTATTGAGATAAAGGCGTAGCCTTCTCTTATACGTGTGTAGATTTTCTGAAGATCTTATATTTATTGGAAGGTTATTCCAGAGGAATGTATACCTGGAAGCGAAAAAAAGGGAGCGCTTAGAGGTGGAGGACGCTGGAAGAGGTATAATTAGAGACGAATTGCGAAGATTGTATGGGCGACTACTAGGGGTAAGTGTTGAAATCCGACGAAAATTTGAACTATGATTAATGCGAGAGAGGAGACAGAAGCCCGCTTCTAGTCTTCGAACCCATAAAAATTTTAGGTTAATTAGCTGACATCTATCTGAGTAGGAGATATTGGATGTTCCCTATCTAAAAGTTCTTTAGAAAAACGTCTTTGGACATTTTCAGTTTTTAAACTACTGGCTTCATTCATCAAACCAAAGAAGGGGCAACAATACTCGAGAATGGGACGTACAAACATACGATAGAGCCTTGATTTAATTTCAGGAAGATATAAATTGTAAGTAATAAAGCCACAAATCTGGGCAGCTTTGGCTGTAATTCTGTCAGCGTGCGGTGAGAGATCAAGATTACTAGTGTAGCTTAAACCTAAATCCTTGATGGTGGTACATTCAATCATAGGTTTTCCTTGAAAGACCACAGGTTGGGGTAGCCTATCAGGTCCAAAACACATATAACGACATTTAGACGGAGAGAATTCCATTAGCCATTTTGAGCTCCAAGCTGAGAGAGCAAGCAAGTCAGCATGGATTTGCTCCAGGCAATGAAGGCTCGTAGATTTTTTAAAAGAATATACACATTTGAGATCATCGGCATCAATAAATGATTGAGAATATTTGACTGCGGCTGAAATATCATTTATGTAAAGCAAGAACAAAAGAGGACCTAAAACGGTACCTTGTAGGACACCGCTCACAATAGGACTTTCACTGGAAAGTGAAGATCCCACCAAAACCTTTTGTTTACGATTAGACAGGTATGACCTGAGAAAGTCTATTAGTGGACTGCGAATTCCCATAGCTTCCAATTTAATCAAGAGTCTTTTATGTGGCACTTTATGAAAGGCTTTACTAAGATCAAAATAAATTACGACAACAGATAGGTGATCATTACGAAGAGAGGTAAGTAGATCGAGAAACGACAGATGACATGTTTCACAAGAGCGATCTGGTAAAAAACCATGCTGTGAAGGGCTAATAACTTGATTGGCAATGCAAAATTCGGTAATTTTTTTTTCGAAGATTTTGGCGAGAGAGGGTGTTTTATGGACACCTCGATAGTTCTGTACGTCAGAACGGAAGCCAGACTTAAATACTGGAATAATAATAGAGGTTTTCCAACAGTCAGGGAAGAAGCCATTTACGAGAAATACTGAAAAGATTTTGCTAAGCAGAGGAGGAAAATCTCTTAGCTGTTTTATCAAAGAGTTTGGGATATTGTCCGTACCTACTGAGTGAGAGTTAGGAAGATGGCTTATCAGTTTTTGAATACATTCAGGAGAAAAATTAATGAAGCTAAGAGAAGCATCAGATAACGAAGGAATTAAAGGGATCGGATCAGTCTCAATGGTGAAATGCTTGGCAAAGAACGAGTTTAAAATTTCTGCTTTGCCTGACTCCTCTGAAATGAAGGCATCACTTGCACTAAGCAAGGGCGGAATGACTTGGTGGGACTTAGCAGATGATCTCTGACGGAAGATCTGAGCAAGTGATTTAGAAGAATTCACGTCATTAATAGCTAAAGACTCTCTACGCCTATCTCGCTCGAGCCTCATTTTCGAAGCTAGTTCAAATATTTCAACGATTCTTAGATGAACTGATAATGAACTCACAGAAGGATCTTTAAACTGCTTCCGCAACTTTTTAAGTCTGTTTTTAAGAAAGTGTGGGATAGCGGTGGAATTAGCACTCGGTTTGAACATCTTCCGAGGAATAAGGTCAAGAAGACCTTCTGTTACGCATTGCAATAAATTGTTGAAAAAAATTAGATCATTATTTGAAAAAATATTGTGCCCATCAAGAGTGCATGTAAAGTTATTTACTAAATCCTTATTAACATTAGCAAAGCCAAAAATACTACGTTGAACTGTTGGCTTTGCGGAAATGGCAACTGGAAGGCGACAATGGATTAATGCATGATCACTTGCAAAGAGGTCATGATAAAAATCCATAGATAAAGGGAAGGTGCCATTAGTAAAAATTAAGTCTAAAACACTATCGTTTCTGGTCGAAGAGTGAACTAATTGAGTCAGGTTTGAAAAGTAAATTGTGTCAAGCAGCTTCTGGAATTTAGGAGGAGAAGTATGTGTGTGCCAGTCAATTTCTGGCAAATTAAAATCGCCTACGATTATCTTGACATCGAAAGAAATTTCTGCAATTTTTTCAAAGAGTTCACAAAGATGGCTTTCATTTCCGGAGGAACAAGGAGGATTATATACACATCCGACTAAGGCTTTCCTATTTTGCGGAAGGATTACCGAAGCAAAACATAAATTTCCAGAGAAGGAGGAAATGTTCAAATTATAAGGCGATTGTGCAAGTGATGCTCTTATGTAAAGAAGGCATCCACCGCCGCGTCTGTCGGCACGGTACTGGCGGTATAAACTGAGGCTATCTATGTTAAGTGCCGAGTCTGAAATTAGAGAGTGGGCCCAAGATTCAGTAATGCACAATACGTCTGTGTCAAACTCAACAGCTACACTTCTTAGGTGTGCCATCTTTTGTACGACAGATCTTGCGTTGAGAGAGACAATACTGAGCGTATTCCTAATATGTAGGTTCCGCTCATTGCTACTTATAAAAAAGGAAGAGCCGGAGGTGGAAAATTAAGCTGTTGGAACGGAGCAATTGGTGGAGGACAAAGTTGCTGCGGTCTAAAATTTATGGGGTAATTACTAGTTAGAGATGCAGCATTAGGTGGAAAAACATTTGAGGAGCACCCAGGAATAGGAAAACTATTTTGTTGGGTTGGAAAAATAGGAGACAAGAAAATAGGATTTTGGGAATTGTTAGCATAATACGAGGGGTAGTTTATGTTAGGTGGCGGACGTAATGGTTTCGGGAAACAGTTAACATCAGGAAAGGGCTTTATTATTTGGGGTGTCAGACAAGCAATGGGATTGGAAAATTTATCAGCAATGCTATATACTTGTATTTTGCAGTCTGATGTGTAAGAGGGCTTCACAGCTGTGGCGTTAAGTTGAGAATTCAGGATAGGAACAGGTAAAGACCTCCCTGAACTCTCATCTAGCTTATTAGACCTAACTCCAAGGTCAGACCTGAGTGGCCAGGCGTGGGAACGGGGTGGATTCGATGTAAGTTTATTAACCAAATCACTATTCTGAGTGCTGGGAGCCGGTTGTGCTTCAAGGACTAGCTCATCTTTACTGTTAAGATCAAGCTCCCTTATAAATTTGGGAGCCGCATTTGAACAATCCTTGCTCCGTGGGGGAGTTTTAAAGAGGCTAGTTTTAACCGTCTCTGTGATACTGGGATCAGTCGAAGAGCAAGATGGAACTGGGGCCGCTGTAGATAGTGGGGGGATTTGGTCGACACCAGATGGAGAAACTGCTTTAGAGGAAAAAGACATTTGAGTAGAATTCGGGGGTGGCTTTACGTTTGGTAATGGGGGAGAAATTTTTCGTTGCAGTGGAGTCTGGTCTTGACTAATAAACGACTAATAACGTCTAGTATATTGTTTCCTCGGGTGGGTTTGTCAACTATTTGTGTCCAGTTATTAAAGATAATTGAAGACAAGAATTCTTCGTGCCTGGTAGGTGCTGATAATTCGACCCAGTCTATTTCTGGGCGGTTTAGGTCGCCTGCAATTATCTTATATTCAGTTTTTATGTTAGCTATATTGTTTATTAAGAGGTTGAGGCTTGTGTCATCACTACTACATTCTGGAGGGGAGTAGAGGCATCCGACTAGTTTGTTTTCCTGGGCATGAGATTTTATTTTGACAAAACACGCTTCTCCAGAAAAGGTTTCGGTTGGGACATCAATGCCACTTTGCTCAATGGTAGTTTTGATGTAGATAAGACAACCTCCGCCTCGTTTATTAACACGGTCCTGTCGATAGAAATTATAATTTGGGACATATAGTGAAGCATTCGATATAAGCTCATTTGCCCATGTTTCTGTAATGGAAATTACATCGGGGTTATATATTTCAACAAAAGTTCTAAGTTGGGATATTTCGTTGACAATCGATCTGGAATTTATAAGAGCTATCTTTAGGATGTTGGATATGGATGGGGTGGGCTCTGGTGAAAAAAAGGATTTCTGGGGGTACTTTGAGTGAGTGATGGACTAAATGGAGGTAGGTGTGTGATTCTCGGAGGATATGGTGATGCGTATGGCGTAGTGTGAGTGCATGGGCTAGTGTGTATGGACTGAGGGTACATATGGGGAGGTGCGTTAACTAGGTGGTAATTGTATCTAAATGGAGTTTCAGTTGGGGAGGTGTAAAAGCCAAAGTAATTTGAAGGGTTGTAATTAGGTGGTAAGGAGTTTGGAATGCTAGAGTGATTTGGCTTATTCCTATGCCATGCAGGTGGATTTTGGGGAGTCGAGTTGCGGTTATAGAAGCTTGTTTGTTTTTGGTTAGAGTTTGGTGAGCTTCTATTTGTTATGTCAACATACGTAGGGCGTTTTGGTTGTGTTGGTGTGCTTAGTAAAGCCTTTAGGTTTATGTGTCTTGTTTGGTAGTCGTTTTCTAGTACTGACTGATCGGTCTTGGGGGATGTCGTAAAACGTATACTGCTACCTAAGGGTGTCAAATGACTCGGTCCGGGATCTGCATCATCGTTTTGTTCTGGTTGAACGTTGTTATTTTGTTGTGCCTTCCTCGTTTGTTTCTGACCAGCAGTTCTAACTGTTTTTGCAGTTGCGCGTTTTTTATCTTGAGAACTAGAGTCAGACGTACTTGCTGGAGGTTTTTCTGCGGGGGCTGTGGGTTTATCATTTGGTTTACGCTGGCCTGTGTATTTCTTTTTATTAGTGCTAGAAGTAGAAGTAATGGCTAAAGGTTCAGTTGAGGGACCGGAGTGCTGATTATTGTATTTGTAGCTGGTGTCTTTTTCCCGTAGTTTACGTCTTTGCATAGGTGGCAAATCTGGACCTATAAACGAGTTAAGGTTCCGCAGATTTCTGTTTACTTCGGGATTTTGCAGGACAATCTCAACTTCCGCCTGTGAGTAGAATGTTAATAAGACGGGTTTGTTTTTGCTTCTGGAGTGAAGTCTTTTAGTGTTAGCTACTCTGATATTTAAGCCACACGAATGTATAAAATTTTGAATTGATGGCATCGGATTAACAGTGTGGGGTATATTACGGATAATGAAATTGAGCCTGCGTTTCGATCTATCCGCGACTTCTGACGAAACTAAGTGCATAATCGATTCAATTTGTGGTAGGCTCGTTAGGTTGTTCGTGAATCTATTTGAGTCTGTTAGTGAATCGAGAATCGTAAAAATATGTTCATGTTTCTCGATGAACTTCTGTAAACGGACGATGGCCGAAAGATCAACTTTGTTGACAGCAAACGTAACATCAGTCATGGATAAATGGAGAGAGTGTAATGGATTTATGTGTTATTTTCGACAGCTAATAAAACTCGACGCAAAATCGACGCAGAAATATGTCAAATATTTCAGTTATAAATGAATTTCAACCTATCTCGAGTCTAAGGATTTTGAACAGTTGTGCACAAACGGGCTTGGGCGGCTTGGGAAGATTGTATGGGCGGCTACTGGGGGTGAGTGCTGAAATCCGAGGAAAATTTGAACTATGATTAATGCGAGAGAGGAGACAGAAGCCCGCTTCTAGTCTTCGAACCCATAAAAATTTTAGGTTAATTAGCTGGCATCTATCTGAGTAGGAGATATTGGGATGTTCCTTATCTAAAAGTTTTTTAGAAAAACGTCTTTGGACATTTTCAGTTTTTAAACTACTGGCTTCATTCATCAAACCAAAGAAGGGGCAACAATGCTCGAGAATGGGACGTACAAACATACGATAGAGTCTGAATTTGATTTCACTGTAATTCTCTCAGTGTGTGGCGAGAGATCCAGGTTATGAGTGTAGCTTCAAACTAAATCCTTGATGGTGGTACACGCTTTCATAGGTGTGCCTTGAAAGACCACTCGATGGGGTAATCTATCAGGTCTAAAACACATACAGCGACATTTAGACGGAGAGGATTCTACTAGCCATTTTTAGTTGCAAGCAGAGAGAGCAAGCAAGCAAGCAAGCCGTTTTTATAAAAAAATGGACTTTAATCGATTGCTCTTATCGCCCTCACGTATCTGTTCGTACGTCGCTCCCATATAAATTTGCAGGCCGAATGATAAATTATCGAAATAACAGTTATGCTCGCCAAATACTCTTCTGCATTGCTGAATGGGCATTTTCGCATCTTCAATACCTAATATTTTGTTGCGAGACTGTACTGCACATAAGGGTCTTCGATTTCGACAGTAAAGTACCAGTTTCCATCGATATAATAAATTGCATACATAAAAGACGTCTCTAACGGATACCCCACCTTGAACATGAATGACTGAAATGGAAACTTGTCTTTGGCGTATAATTTAGTGTTATAATAACCCAAAACTCCTCTAAGACTGTCGAGATAACATGCGACCTTCGCGAGTTTCTAAATTTTGGCGTACGTCTGTTTCCATGGCGCTCTGTCAGCTGTGAGTCGTCAGTATGAGTGAAGAAGACGCGAGTTCTGCACCCAAGGTTCAGGCGCAAGTCGCGGAAAATAATGACAAGTTTGGGAGAGTGTCGGCATCGGACTCCCTTAGTAGAACAACTACTATAAACGGTAGTTACATACCCTAAATTAGCAATCTCAATCATAATATCAAATTTAAACCTTATGATTATACGCATTAATTTTAGATGAAAAGGAACTTTTGAATGTTTCCTTTTTATCCAAAGAAAACAGTTTTGCCCAAGCAGATAAGCTTGGCCTTGAAAGTGAAGCCTTAAACATGGGTGCATTGGAAGAATTTTGTAAGTCACCAAGACCCTTTATTGCTTAAGCGAAGAACAACAATGCTATAGAGCTGCCGACAATATACACAGGAAAGGTGAACGTCAAATTTCCTTATAGCACTACAATGACGATTACCAAATTACCGAAAAATATACCATTCGAGGAACTGAAGCGACTGATCGCCATCGAGTGTGACGACAGCTTTAAGAATATAAAGCTCCTATATAATGGAAAAATCATAACAAATACAATGACTCCGGCAACTACATTCAAAAATGCAGATGAGGCCAATGACCTGAAGTGCCACATTAAGGATCCTTCAAAAACAACCAAAATAAAGTTGGGTTCCAGAAAGTTGATGCTGACAGAAAAGGAGAGTGTCGATGTATACGTATTCAAGAACGAAAGAGAATATGAAGATGGCGAACCAGACCTCTTGTCCATATTTTTAACAAATAAATCTGGCATAAAAGTTAACAGAGTCATCGAGATTAATTGGATGTCAAAAGAACGTCATAAACCCTTTCTGGGTGGATACAAGAGCAAACTGGACGAGAGGGTGTTTCATAACGCCTCGGCTCAGACACTTCCAAAGCCTATCCGTAGACCACCAGTTCCGATGTTTTCAAGAGAGACCCAGACGTACAAAATGAAGCATGCCACGCAGGAAACTCTTCATGATTCGTCAACAGCAATGACAAAAGTGGGCTTTTACTACAGCAATGCAACTGATAAACTAGTTGTACCAATGCAATACGAAACGGCTGATAAGTATGCCGAAAGAGTTCTAGGACAGGTAACGTACTATTTTCAACTTTTCATATTGTTGGCTTTTCTGTTGGAATTGCGACCACAGGGCATAAAGTTCACTTAGGTCGTACGCATACAATTAGCTAGGACAATAAATGTGAGCTAATTTCGAGCAAGAAATCGGACTCACAACCCAGTTTTACGGTTTTTTCTAGGTCACTGTTAACCTGGTCAACGTTTGCACGCATTTTTTATGATCTTTTAGAGAAAAAGTAATAATATGAAAGTAAACATGTTTCGGGCACGGTTTCAGAGCGTGCGATGGCAAGAAAATGCTAGCATTGCTGTAAGTTTCTTTAACGTTAGCTGCGGTGCAAAGTCACAAATGTATTTGCCTGTGAGCCACTTCTCACGACGAAGCCACTGATGTGTTGTGTGAAACGATATATTGTTTGGAAATGAGGTCTCTTTTTACGTAAAGTTTATTTCCCTGTTTTTGCAAACTTTTTGATTTAATGAGCACTGTCACTTCAATGGCCAATCATGATCTGTTGTCTTGATCTTTGTACTTCGTAAAGTTCAAAAGTTTCTTTGCTGATGTCTGCTTGTCCATTGCAACGCACAGTATTTCAGTTTCGATCTGGAACTAGTATCCCAATATCTCAAAGTACCGGACTAAACGCCTTCGTCCTTTGTTAACACAGAAGCTCTAACACAATGAGCCTAATGCTTTTTAAATCAAAGATATTAGCCAGTCCATCTTGAAACATAGAAAGTTAATCTTTTTACCCAAAAGGAAGCGGGTTTAAAATTTGTTGTTGTGATAACCGAAAATGCTTTATGTATAACCAGGAGGAACAAGGCTGCCGTCAGACACCGAACTCATTCAGCAACAATGTTTGATGACTTAGTAATTCTACCCAGAGATCGGAGCTTAACTTAGAAGGAAAAAAGCTAAAGACAGCATCCGATCCGAATTGTTTGTCAAAATCCGTGCAAGTCCCGTAAGACGCTTGTTTCAGGCAACGTAATAATTTTGTCAATTGAAGCAAAGATGTGATTTCCAGAAAGCATTTAGAAGGAAGGATAAATAATCACTGGAACCATTACAACAGGAAACATCTGAAGTTGCTTACCGGGTCTTTTGCAGTTTTTGGCAAAGAAGTTATATCAGAAAACAGGAGACCTGCCCTGCATCACCAGTAAGGAGGAACGCCGTCAACTTTCGGGTTGCGGCGTGAGCTGCATATTGCTCGAGTCATGGTTTTCCGGCTGTCAGTCACTTAAGAGGCGTAATGGCTTCCCATTTATATTAAATGCTGAAACTTTGTCTAGGCAAAGAAGTTGGCTACGCAGGAAGCGCGCTGAGGATCACTATTTCCAGTGTCAGAGTTGGTTTTCTAAATGATCGACGAACCCACACGAGTAAGAACATTGCGAAACTTAACGGCCAGACTGCGGACCACGTGCAACCACCTGCGACTGATATGGGGGCCGCCTCATTTTGTTAGATATTCAAAGGCATAGCAAGTGCTAACGGCGGTACCTGGACTATTAAGCCATCATCGTACCATGCGCAGCTATCTGCAATGAATGCATGAGCTGCCAATTTCGGTCGGGAGGCGGTGGTGTTCTGCTAAGCTTCGCCGAAACTGGGGGCGCATGGGTACCCAAAACACACTGTCAGACCGCGTTGCCTGTCTCGGCGAAAGCTTTAAAGCCACAAAGGACAGTGTATTTTAACGATTTCGGCTCAGTCGCCATGAGTGGGCACGAGTTTTTGCAGAACTTGTTCCTCAACTAGTCCGGGTTGATCTTTGATGGGCGTAGACGATGATGACGGGGGCTAATTTTGCTCCCTGAAGAGACAGGCCAAGGACCATGAGACAGTCGTCAGCGCTTTGTGACAGACAGAGTAACTGCCCAACAATGTCGTTTCGAATGGCAAGGGCGAATCTAGTGTCACGTTTTGCTTTTGAGCGTCTGCTCCAGAAGATGGTGCAACCGGAACCTGCGTCCTCTAGCTAACCCTATTTGGAGAATTGAGCCTTACTGAGGGCGACAACTTTCACCCTATGATGCGCCATTTCTCATGTGATTAGCGTTGGTTACTCCATGGATTATCCAAAACATCAACTTTTCAGGCTCTCAGAGTGGTCAACTGCAGCCTATCAACCTGTGGGGTGAGACGGAGAGGAGGGAGCAGCGGTTTTTGTTTGGTTGATTGTCTCGATCCACAGTCAGAGTGCAGATGAAGTGATCCTAGAACTTTTTAGGGTACCTTCTATAGCCTCCTCCCACTCGAGGTTGTTAAGAGTGCTATTCCTAAGTCGGGTTGCCCAAACATGCCGGACACTTGTGGAACTGCAGTATGACCTACGGCTTTTTTAGTGTTAGAGCAACCCGATTTAACCTGACAGTTCGGCCGTTGATTCCGACGATGTCAGCCGTGTGCTACACAGCAAGGTGCAACAGGCACGGCGACTTGCGCGTGAATTCGTTTATAGTGGTAGTAGATTTGCACAGCATCTTTCGCACTCCCTCTTTCCCATTACCCACCTGAACCCGGTGTCAAGACAGAGTCAAGAAGATCGGAGGCGGAGAGGGCGCAGGTGGCTGGCACGGCAGGACCCGCACCTAGGCGTGCTACCACACCATACACTTGGCCAGGATTTTTCACCAACAACAACAAAAACATCCCAACAGGGATCAGAAGGACGAGGATGATGACTGGGCGGCCATACCCGCCGCTTGTTTACCCAGCGGGAGCGCAAGCGCATCCACCGTCAGAAAACCAGGTGTCAGGAAAGTGCCAGTGCAAACCAGGCTGCGAGGGCCATGGTCTGCTGATAATGGCATAGCGCACGCTTTCAGACCTCTTGACCACCATCACCACCACCACCACCACCACCACCACTGGCATAGCAAGCGCTTTCAATCCTACGGCTTTTTTAGTGTGAGAGCGGCCCGACTTAGCCTAAAAGATTGCACTTTGGACTCTCCCCAGGCGTTTTTGAAGTAAACGGAAGGAGGAAGGATTGCAAGGGGAGCAGAATTACCGGGTGTGGAGTCAAATAATACCAGATCCCCTCATCTAATTTAGTACGCGGTCGAGACGGTTACTCGGGAGGTCGCTGATAGGTAGAGTCGAGTTTTGAACGGCCACAGATGAGAGCTAAGTGCCAGTTGAAGACAGTTCGGAGCAAGTGACGCAGCCTACTACACCAACGCGGTTTTCTTTCCAACAAGGCACTCCTACACCCCTTTTGTAATATGTGAAAGTAATACTCGCCATCCTACAGTTTTTCAGTCCTCACGTCATATTCTGCGCTGATAATTTCCCTAGGCTAGGTAGGTAGCCACTCGAGGAGCGCGCGAACGACCACTATTCCCCGTGCCAGAGCCGTTGAGTCAAATTGCTCAAGGATCTACAAAGGGGATGAGATTTCGGCAGTCCACAACTTGCCTTCGGGAAATTAGCACTTATCGCACCACGCGCAACCGCCTGTTGAGAATGTGGAAGCCGTCCAATTTTGCTACTGTTGATATGCTCTCTCACGAAATGTTGGCCGGAATGCCATGACTTGTTTTCGATCAGAACAGACTATTTAAGAAGCGTTTTAGTATTGTTTGCCCTGCAACATAATCCCCAAATATTTCAGTCGGCTTTTGAACGAGCTTCTTTCTGACCGCCTGCAAAAATTGCCATCTGCAATGGGTGACTTCCAAAGTAGTGAGAATATTTCCCACCAGTCTTCGAGGCCCTAAGAAACTCAAATAGCTTTTTTACGGAAAAAAATATTCTTTGTATTCACGTGACAGCCAATCACGTCTTATTCAAAGTTTGTACTTTATGAAAGAGTATCTTTAGGATGCATGGCAACTGCATCCTGTAAATGCTGCAACATCTGTGCAGCACAATACTCCCGTCTGATTCTGTCTCTTATGATGGAGTCAAGTGTGAATCCGGAACGTCAGGAGAACAAAGGTCGGTAACAATCGGGAGATGGCACACAAAAAATCCCCCTAACCAAACCAGCCTTTCTTACGGGACAGGTGGTAATAGGGGTTTTAGGGGTGGTGGCTGGTCGGGATGTACGATACTAGTCGACGGAAAGCCTTATTTGAACAGATTAATGATCGAAGTTGGCCCGCTCTCCGTTCCGTTATTACACAATGGATCACCAGTGTAGTGATAACGGTGTAGTGATAACGGTGTAGTGTAGTGATAACGGCAGTGTAGTGATAACGGTCGAGTGGAAGGCGTATAATCGTCTTCCCTCAGAAGGTTATCTACATTTCTCTGTTAAACACTCAAAGAACTTCAAGGACCCTACCACCGGCGGGCGCACCAATGCCATTGAGGCATACTGGAGTAGACTGAAAAGGAAACTCCACGAGGGAGGCCCTGTATGTGGTCGAGCTGTGTGGGCTCACATAGGCGAAATTCAGTATCGTCTTTGGTTTGACCTCAATGCCATGTCTTTGACAGATGCCTGGTAACTGTTCCTTTCCCATGTTGTGCAGACGTATCCTACTTAAAAGTGCTTTTGTTTTGTAATAAACTGTCATAATGCGAATGTATGCCGTATATTCAGGTGTATGTGTAACGATGGGGAAGGTTGGGTAACAGCGACCATCGTCCATGTAACCTCCTGCGATGTTCATTCGGTCAGTCCATGTTAGGCCGTCGGGGAAAGTCAAAGTAATGCGTGAAAGTAGGCCTGCAACCGCTGATTTAGCCTGAAGGCGTTTGAATCGACTGTTAGAGGTATTATTTCTAGGTAACGGACTTTTTTGGGTGCCATCTTCCGATTGTTACCCAAAGGTCTTGTTATACCGTGGAACTTTAACCAAATCAGCACCGGGAATTACAGTCGGTGGCTGATAATTGATACCGGTCTTGGAACCGGTTGGACACCAGTCAACGAACTAGCTAATCCCTTTTGTTTTTATCGTGGCGATGAATTCATTGAAGTCTTTGGGAGCCATATCACCACGGTAGAGCATGCAGCAAGCTATGTACTTCTCATGTCGTGGATCGCATTTGAGCATCTGATTAGCATGCTCAAAGCAGTCGTTGGTGATTCCCGATATGCTCACCTGTTCGTGATTGGTCTTCTTGGCACAAATGGTTGGTGCGTAAGTTACCAGTGGGAAGTGAATTCGTGGTCATAGCAGCAGGTTTGCCTGCAATTCGAAGAGGCCGACATTCAATAAACCGTTGAATCGGAGGTTAGCCCTCATCGAACTGACCACTTCTCCAATCAGACGGTTCAGATTGGTGTAAGTTGGTCGTTCATTATCTAGACTGCGCCTGTAATTCTCACAAACTGTCTCGTTGTCGAAAATCTTGCAACAGCCTGCGTATTTGAAGGCTGTGTGCGGGTACAGAGGGACGTTGTTCGGTTCAGCGATATTGGCAGACATCTGATTACATCTATGACGAACTCGACTACGAATCCGAAATGTCAGGCAAAAAAAGGTCTTGTCATAGCGATGATATTCCCCTCTTCAATAACGCAGTAAATTTTCATGCAAGACCTCTTAGGGTGGTAGTGGTGGTCACATCATTTTTCCGTTTATTCACCGTCTTAAGGAGAAACTAACACCTTTCATGGATTTTCAACCTTCATTTTACAGTCTTGATATGCGGGTCGCGAGGTTTTCCTGCATTTTGGCACTTTGCAAAGTGAACGATCTCTAACACCGTATACTGCCTTCGTGGCTCTTTTCGCGGAAGATTTTTTGACCGGACATTTGTTCTCATCCACGGAGGCGGGGGCAGAGTCTGACCTTTGACCGCGATGACAGTAGCAGATGTCTTTAACAAAGCAGTGAATTGCCCTTTATACTACCTACTGATATATTCCTGCCAGACAGTGGGCGTGGACCATAAGTTGCCCAAACCCAGTCTCCCAGCCATGCTAAGTTCACCAGACAAATATTACACCCGTGTGATGGCCTACTGAGATCCAAAATCGGAAGGTGCGTGCGAAAACGCGAGCGCCATGAGATCTATCTGATTGATCTTTCGATACGTACTCGAACACTAAATCGGACGCCGAGGCGGTGAGAAACAGAGACGCAAATGTAAGCGAATAGGTACGAGGTGGGGTTGATGTGCAGTTCATTTGTTTTGGCTACTGAATCCCGCTCCGACCATCAGCATGAATAATTACCCTTCACGAATGAAGGCGAAATTTCGAGTTTCAGGTGTATGCATAGGTGAAGAAGAAGCTCCGAGCACCGGAACACTGGTTGTGCGACGAGGCGACGCATTATCACAAGTGGCCGCCCACATCTACGAAATGGGTCACGAGCTTAACTTCGCAGCCACCAAAACAGTCGACCACGCCGGAAACAAAGCAGGCCGAGAATTGATTGAAGCCTGGGCCTCGTATGAGAACTCGGTCAATCGATTTATCGATCTAGCGCCGGCGTACAGAACCCTGCGTAGTCACCTCCAGTCTTGCACCGTCGGTCAATGATGGGCTTCAATGCCCTATAACTGTCGCTTGTTCTGTTGCTGCCACTACCTCTGACGATGGACTCCTGTACGAGTCTGAAAGCTCAGGCCAATAAACAAAGTGTTCCTGTGCTCGAATCTTCTTCTTCACTTATAATTACCCATTTAGTCGGGCTACCTGTGTCTTCGGTGTGTGCTTGACGCTCCTTCAGAAGTAAAATTGGTCGTAGCCTGTCCTCTCGCATAAAATACTCTAATTTCTTCGTTGGGCGAGCCACTGGGCATCAGCTGGAGTCGCAGAACAAGAAGCAGGATGACCACACGGAGCGGTTTCTGTTGTTGCGTTTTGTTATATGGTTGACAAGAAATGTTCTCAGGCACTGTGTATAACTTCAATGGATATTTCTCTTGCATTCTCAAATCATATAGTCTTTTCACTGTCCTCTCACCGTTTCTCACATGACTTTGCCTGATGAATAACGCAATATGCTAGACTAGGATTCGCCGGCGACATTTCTGCCTTTGACCGCGTTTACGAATTGATTAAATTTCATTAGCTTGCGCTACTAAGCTGTAGGTATGATTTTCCCTCAGTTATCCTCATGGTTAATTATACCAAACAAGGACATTGCAGTTTTGAAGGTCTCCTCGTGAAGCGTTGTCCTTCCCGGCGTCAATTCTTTCCTTTGTCCTTCCCTTATCTCCTTGTCCTATTTCTCTCTTATATTTTGAATCTTACTCTTTGCCTATTGCAACAAAACAGCGTGAACCACTTTGATAGTATGTCAGTAGCTTAGAGGAAAGCCCTGACAACGATACATTTTGGGTTCACGGAGGTGTAAGCGGTGTTTTGTCAGCCATGCGTTAACCATATTGTTCTAACTGCCAGCTTATTTCCCTTGCGCAATCCCTGATATTTATTTTCCGTGCAAGGCTTCAAATTCAATATTCCAGACCCATCGAGTGATCATCTTAACGACCGAACCTTCAGAACCCTTCCTCCACCCAGTCGACTGTCGATATTGCTCACATTTTTAAACTGAAATAATTTAAAACAAATATCAGTGTCAAAAGAAAAGGAGGCGTTCACCGGGAGAGGTGTATTCGAGGTCCGAAGTTTCAAGTAGTCTTTCCTTATACCCATCTTCGGAGACTGAGAAGTCATGCACACAGCTTTCTTCATATGGCACACTTTGTTTGATGCCTGACCCGCCAATACCGCCTGTGTGGCTGCATCCGACCTGCATGTCACCGTGACCTTCGGAGCCGTAATCGTCACCGTGCCCGTGACCTTCGGGGCCTTGACCATGACCGTGACCAAGGCCGGACAATCGGGGCCGTCAACTATTGCCGCGGCCGACGAAAATGGACGGGATTCAGGTCACGGTGACATGCGGGTCGGATGCAGCCACATAGGCGGCATTGGCGGGTCAGGCATCAAACAAAGTGTGCTATATAAGGAAGGCTGTGTGCATAACTTCTCAGTCCCTGAAAATGGGTAGAAGAAACGACCACTCGAAACGTCAGACCCCCAATACATCCCTCCTGGTGAACGCCTCCCTTTCTTTTGATATGCCATCTGGGAATTGCATTTTCACGTCTACTAAATATCAGTGTGTGACAGAAGTCAGCCATATTCATCGTTTAAATGCATCTTTACGATTTCTTTCAAGGTCATAATCATTCAGCGCTACGTGCGACGTTGGTTGGCCCAGCGCAGGGTTGCTCGTCTGCGTCGCCAGCGTGATCTCTACGACCAATGGGTCGCCGAGCAGGAAGTTGTCGAGAAGGAGGAGCGGGACGGCCGCTTTGGTCGGGACTACGAACATCGACTGCATCCGAGACGCCGTGCGGACTTTGACCGTCTCTTTAATGCGCTAGAGCAGTGGCGCAAAGAGGAGGCCAGCAAAATCTACGCCACGACGAAGAACCTGGCCGAACGTAAGGCGGCCCTAGCACTGCTGTTGGACCGCGAGGTGGAACTCATTACATCCATCAGTCGTCATCAAATTGAGATCTCCAAGAAGGGCCGTCTACGGGCTCAGGAGCATATGTTGGAGAAGGCGGCTGCAGCCAAGCGCTGGACGGCAGCCCACGACGGTAAGCCCATAGAACGCGACACTCCGGAGACCCTGCGCGCCCGAGAACTGCTAATCATCTACCAGGGTCTGAAGTCCGACTGCCTGTCTGAAAATGAGCGCATGGACTTGCTGCTGTCCGTGAAGAAAATTGTGCAAGAGTACCCCAGCAAGCTCTGTTGTGAACTGATCTTTCTGATTGAACGCGAGACTGAGATGATCGTCCGACGGGTACCGGCTTGCCAACTGTCCGGCCTCCGGGCTCGAATTGTTCAGAGATTTGTGCAGTTTTGCAAGAAACCGGAGTACAATCCCGGCATTGCCGACTACCTACCTCTGCCAAATCTTAAGTACCTGCCTGAATCACGGGCCAAGATGTGGGCGAACACCTTCTGTTGCAAGTCTTGCGGACGATACCTGCGTCTGGAGGAGTTTCCCTCCGTTGCCAGAGCCAACTCCCTCGGTCCGTGTTACTTTTGTCGACGTCAGAGCAATCGCGGACGAGAACGCATCTACCTCGAGCCCTATCGACTGATTCTGGAGGAATTACGGCACAAAGAGGCTCGCCTCCTCCTCGACGGTATTGAGATGGAGAAGGAGAGAAGAGAGCAAGCGGAATTGGAACGTCTGGATCATGAGGAGGATCTGGACGCTACCACAACGCGCACAGTCTATAAAAAAGGTTCAACTGAGGTGTCCTCTTCAGACAGCACTCAGACACCAGTAACAGACTCCAAGGTTGACCCACCGACCAAAAAACTGGAACTACTAGTCACAGTGGAGGATGTCTACTTCCTTGTCAACGACGTCTGGGACAACAAGTCTGCCCTTTCCGGCTGTTCTCAGTTGGCGGATCTAGTTCTTTGTCGGTGGCATGTGGCAGATCCCTGGGCACCCTGGAACACCTTTCTGGTGACCCGTAAAGAAGCCGAGCTCCACTATGACCTGGAGAGCCTTGGTCTGGAGAACGTTTACGCGGAAGCGATGATTCGAAGGGTGCGTCAGCGTCTAGTCATTGCCAGGTACGCCTTCAGTCGCCTCTGTCCCGCTGGCGAGAGGCTAGCGCAGGAGTGCAAGAAGATACGCGTGTCGGCACGCACGCCAGTGGACACCAACGAATGGCGAATGGCTCAGCGGCATCCTCTTCCCGCGGTAGGGCCCCCGCTCTACATAACCACTCCGGAGGATCGACATAAGCCTACACTGCAGCCTCCGAGGGCTCTGCTGCCGATTATCCGGGGTGAGAAGCGATTCCACAACTACGGCCTAAAAGGCTTCAAGGAGTTGCCGCCCTGGTGATGCAATCTTGCTCCTCCGGCACCAGAATTATCGCGAACAGCTATTTCTTATGAAGATAGAAGTTAGAACTGCAGGGAGTGGGGGAAGGGAAGGACTGCTTCCAGTTCACTATTTATGCTTCTTTGTCCATGGAAAAGCCCACTTTGGGCACATAGAAACCGTGGGTAGCTTAGTAACAATAAATGGGAAGTGTAAAGGCCCGTGGCAGGAGGCCACTGACTTGCAATATTTTCTCCCTTCCACTCTCATTTCTTAAATTTTTCCGACAGACGAGGCGTCGGGTAGAAATCTCGGGAGGCAATTTGTCAAGAAGCGTAAAGACCGTTAATCCAATAAGTAATAGCTGCCGGGAAGTAGAACCAATAAGGTTAAGAGTAATCAGAAGACGACGTGGCGAGCGTACGTAGCTTTCGATAAATTCTCGTCGGGCCAGTACAGTTATATGGGAACGGGGTAGAAGTAAAACATGTCAACGATAAGATAGATCGATAAAAGTTCGCCCTAAAACACAGGCGGGGTGTGGGAATGGGGGGGGGTAATAGCAGCCAGTGTCAGGGGCGGGCGGAAGGTTGAGAGTGGCCGTAACGGCAGTTTTTTGATTAATTACCACCGTCACCCAGCCGTGCTTCAACCCCTGACCCAGAGGCTGTGGGATTCGAACCCAGATGCAGCCGCCAATAGAACTTAATGCATCGCCAACTGAAATGTGAGCTCACACTTTGCCTGCTACGGCGGACCATGGCTGGAGGGAATGTGGACTTCCCGTTGTACAGTCAACAGTGAGCGGCGATCATTAACCGTACTGTCTTACCAGCGATTTCACTCTTATAACCCTAGTCTTTAAAAACTACTTACATTTCGAAGGTAGCGATGTATGCGTGTCTGTTTATAACCCAGTGAGCGACAAAGAAATGCTGGAGTGAGGATGGGAAGCACGATATCGGCTAGGCATGAAACGGGAAACCTTACAGCTGGAATGAGAGGTTACCTCCAAACGCAGCCCCAACATTTTCCCTAATTTCATGGATTCTGCCGACGACTCACCTCCCCGAGTGCCATTAGGAATCGCCGCCCTTAAGTTGGCGGTTTTTCACATCAACGTACTCACGCGAATTTTACTGGCAGGATGCCTATCTATATGCTTTTCCTTATCTTTAACGACTAAGATTCTTCCGGTAACTCACTGGGATATCACACATAAAAGAGCATTATTCTGGTAGTATATATTCCACATTTATGCACAAAAAGTAGCTTAAGTCGGCTTAAGCAATGAATATAATTTGGGCGTCACAACAACTAGGTCAAATCCCGTTTAGTAGGAGCAGAGGGGAGACACAAAAATGAGTGATTTGTTCTGTACAGAATTCGGAGTTGCTGTTGCAGGCAGTGGTGGCCGTTGTTGAAACCGGGGAGCGTGTTGGGTCATATCTGAGGGAGAGAATGTGCTTCTTTGTTTTCGTTTGTCTTTTTGTGTATTTGCGTCGAAGCTAGGTCAAAATAGCTTGCAGTCAGGCAGCCACCTGGTGCACTCTGTATTGATTGTTTAGGAAAACCTGTTTGGAAATTCGGCCTACTGTATTGATGTCAGTAGGCTGGGCATGTGGCATAGTTTGAATGTGAAGGACTCCAGACTCCCAGTCGGGACCTCGTAACTCAGGTGATTAGAAAGTTGGCTGCACTTAAGTCCTATCCTTTGCGTCGCGAGTTTAAATCCCGCCGAGGTCGTAGGATCTTTCACTATAGGATCGATTCGTTTGTACACATCTGCCAAAATGCGCCCATTAAGGTAGGCTGTGTCCAGGTGAAGTGTGCTGTATCACATCGGGGGGAGGGGGGGGGTCCCCTTGTCGTCGAGCTGGTTTTCCTTGAATCGTCTATGGCTTTGACGGCTGTGGCTGTCTGAACGCATGTGCTTCCGGCTTGAAGTTAGACAATTAGTTGCCGGGGCAAGGGTGTGGTATATATCCCTCTTGGTGGGACCGTAGTTAGGCACAAACCGAATACCAACCATAGCATGCCTTAAATGGGAAGTCACTAACCTTAAGTCAAGCCCTAGAACCCTAACCCTAGCCACAATCCCAAATTCAAGCCACATTCCGAGCCTGACAACCCTAATCCCAAGAATAACTCAAGTAATCGATTCTAACCGCTACCCAAACACTAACCTTGGGCCTAAAACGTGCAATTTTAGCGTCAGTACCGTTACCGGAAATCCCAATCTGCTTCCTGAATAACCCATATCGCGACCTACAGTCAAGCAAGCCGTTAAGAAGCTTACCCAGAGGGGTTGCATACTGTACCCCTACCGTCGACGGTTTTAGCGTTTGTGCCGTTGTGAATTAGCCTAGCAGCAGGAACCTCTGTGATTGAGGCGGATGAGCAGGAGTCATTCGAACAAGGTAGATGACACTGCAGTAATGACAGTTAACTGCAAATTCCCCAGATATGTGAAACACTGATATGTGCTCCATTTAAACTTTTCTCTAACGCCGCTATTGCTTCTCCATATCCGTCTGGAAGCCCAAGGGTTTCCATATGGTTAAGAACCTTTTTCAGTCTCTGGAGTTTGGTCACTTTTCTGCCGGGATTTTGGCCGTCCCCGCCTGGGGGGCATACGTAGTCCGCAAAATGTTCGTGACTGACCTATTAGGCGGCAGAGTTGTTAAAACGGCAGTTGATGTTCTCTTTACCATTAAAAAAACTTTCATAGATATACAGTAGGTGGGCTAACTCATGAAATGTCAACCGAAATTTCGAAATGCGTTCTCGTTTCGAAAAGAGCAATTAAGTAGGGTTGTAAAACTAATCCTCATGCAGCATAATTCTATAATGATCCAGTTGCCTCAGGGTGCCGGCTTTCGAATGAACTTGTTAAGACTGCATGCAAGAACTATGCTCTGCAAAAAATGACTGCTTAAGTAGCATGTAACTTTTCCATTGATTTTCGATGCCCCTAAAAGTCCAATTATATTTCATGGAAAACATGCATAAAAATATTCATTCTTTCGCTCATTCGGTAGGTGGTTACGTCTTCTTCGAATTCTGTACTCGAAGGAGGGACATAATTCGGTTTTAAAAAAGTTTCTTATTACAGGACTTTTAAATACCGTGAAATGGCCGTTCATAAATCGCCATGACTCTGCAGTTACCAATGTGACTTGTCAAGTTAACACTGTGGATCAAATCCACCGATAAATTTTATGAACCCTATATGGTCCTCGTTTATTACCGTTGGGGACTGTGTGGTTTTCCGTACGCGGAAAATATACGGCTTGTAGTTTGGAAGCCCTGAATCCAAGTGTAACGGTAGAGCGGGTTCAAAATTATTCGGGAATTACAAAAGTTTTTGAAAACCGAATTATACCCTCCCTTCGAGTATAAGATTGTAAGTTCGTTCGAAAGCCGGCATCCTGAGGTAGCTGAAATATTATAGACTTATGTTGCAGGCTGACTAGTTTTACAACCCTACTTAATTAATCTTTTCGAAATGAAAACTCATTTCGGAATTTCGGTTGACATTTCTCGAGTTAGCCCACCTACTGTAGGTGAGGGGTCATTTGGGAAATTGTACGAAACCCTCCTTCGTTTACGAGTGGAATATGGAAAGCAGGTGTGGTGCCCAGACTGAAAAATATATTCCAAGTTGCGGGAAATAGTTCAAGCAAGGGCGACTAAAATCCTGAGAGACCTAAAGAGTCTATCATGCAAATAGAGACTTGGTACGTTTAACATACATCCCCTTGGGTACAGCCAGATACGAGGAGATGTCATACAGGCCTACCGGCCTGTTGGGAATCAGGGCTATGCCAAGCAATTTGATGACCTGTGTAGGAATTCCCTCCAACTTTGAGGAATCTTATTCCACCTGGATGTTCGTATATAGTTGTTTTCGCAACGAGTTGTCGGTGCCAGGAACGGACTTTATGAGGATGTAATAATGGCAAACTATATAGAAACGTCGATGTATATTTGCTTGAAAACTAGTGCCAACATGGATATGAATGCTCTGCTTCACCTAACCAACGTTTTGCGCCTTCGTATCACTGACGCGGATGGCTATTATATTATATTCCACGTTAACCGGAGGATGCTTGAGGGTGCCCGGGCCTCGCTCTCATGCAGTTGCTATAATATAATTCGAAATGCACATGTTACTTACAACATGGCAGTAACACGTCTGTTTGAACTCAAGTATTACGTGAACATTTCAGTGGAGTCTATAATGCCATTGCCCGTTACCCCTAAATAGGCTGATCCATGAAGAAATATCTCATCTGAACGGTCTCATTGTCCGGTTAACTAGCTACTTAGTCTGCTACTGTGATTTGAGTAGGTAGTTATGTTATTCGTAGGGGTAGGGCAACCACTGGGTGGGTCAATCTCCCGAGACAAAAAACATAGTTTTGACATTTCACATATTGCACATCCCATAAAAGTAGCCTTGAGAGTCACAACATTTAAAAGTAATCTCAGTAAAGTTGCAAAGACGACGGGAGTCGAATAGGGATGACCAAGCCACAAGTAGGGCGGATCAGTATAGTGTGTCGTTAATTTGTCAGTCTTCAAGCGGCGTCCAGACTCCAGATTAATGAAGTGGCTTTTCGACCTAAAAGTAAAATCATCAGTCCCCTTGAGAACACCATCTGGAAAGTTTTTTTGATAACTGCTAACTCTTGTCAAAATGCAAGAAAAATTAAGAAGACAGTAAGGACGAGTTTGACATTACTTTTGACTGAAAATGCACCTAAAAGTGCTTATACAGAGTCCGTGGGTCATGCTATACCAGTTCCCAAGTACTTCTGTCATATTTCTATTCTTATACAGCTGTTACAACCTTACTTTTTTTTGCAAAATCTATGGCATCCCCCAACTTTTACTACAATACGACGGTGATCTGTGTATCTGGTTGGTGTTTCTTCAATAACTTTCGAGGCGTGTAGAGACGCTTTCAGTTTTGGTGAAATAACTGACAAAAAATCTATTCCATCTGTTTTTTTCTCGAAAGAGGGCCCTCTTGCTAGTAAATATTCTAATGGCCGTTATAACAGGATGTTAAAAATACACATTGTTTCCAGTATTGCTGAAACATGGGTTACATTCCCCAATCTTCACTGGCTTGCCAAAATACTTGTTTTGATCTTTTCCGGGGGACGTCGGCAACGACGGTCCGACTGTCATGTCGTCTATATGTGTACTACTGACTGCCTGTTGTCGGTTTGTGAATACTACGCGGACACCCTTCAGGAGCTAGTGAAGTTTAGCTCAAATTTTCACAGCGAATTTCGAACCAGGCTTAGAAAGGTTCGTTGTGGGGGATTTACCCCAACTTCGCACAACAGTTTTCAAAGAAATTAAAAGGAGGCAACATAAATAGCATCGACACGTAACCTGGGGAGCGCGAATTTAATTATGAAATCTATCTGGCAACTCAGTTGCGGCTATGTTCTCTCATATTACCCCAGGCGTTCTGCAAAATCCACGAAGAGTGACGAAGCTACCGGAACGGTGCAATCCAAAAGAGCCACTAAGCAGCTGTTTCCTATTTCAAAGCGGTTTTGTCCCCAACATAAAGATACGAAGCCGCCGAAACATGGCTGAATCGTTCACCATTGTTAGCTGTCAAGTCTTCAGGTCTACAAAAAGCATCTCGTTTAAACCAATTAAGCCTGCGCTTCACGAGCTTATCCACAGCTGACGACGTCTGAGCGGAAAGCTCGGTCCCCCAATGCGTGACAAAATGGTCTTTGGGCGCAGGAACGTCCAGTCACAAATCCCTTGCTGGACAGTGACCCCAAAGCGCACCCAAGACAGGCGTCAGGGCCCGTTTTTAAGAAGGAGGAGCTGGCAGAGACGGCTAAAAGTCCCCCGAGGAGGGGACGATGGGGCAACGGTAGGGTGTAAGACCCCCAACTAACTTGACCTAGCTTGCGGACCGTGTCGTAGGTTTAATGGCGGTAGAGGAGGTTTTGCGGGTGGGGCAGCACACAGAATAGATATCAAGAAGGCAAGGGAAATAAATAAATCCCCACCGAAAGCCTTATCGTAGGCTGTTATTTGGCAAAGAAAGTGAGCGTGATAATTAAAAAATAGACAAAAAGAGAATTTCAAAAAATATTGGACTTTGAATAAAGCGCCGTTGGTAAGTTTACATTTAGTCGGGAAAGGGAAGGAAATTTCAAACTATAAGAACGGCGAATAATAGGTGATGTTTACAATTACACTGAATTTTAGGGTATATTTTTGCAGTTGCCAACTACTTGTGGGTTCTACACCCTATCGCCACCGATGACGGTTGTGTGAGCAGATGGATGACCTGACAAGAGGCCAGTCAGTTATAACTTGCCCGTCCCTCCTCCTCCTCCTCCCCCACTCGCTATGTCCACCTAAAGCGCCAAGATATAGAGTCCCTGTTCGATGCTGTTCTCATAAATCACGCTCCAATGTTCTATGCTTTTTCCAATTATCAGGGCCAATGCTGCATAGGTGGGAAAAATGAGATGCCACAGAGTGTATTTTCCCCTAAATTACACTTACTTCTTTACTATGGCTGCAGGACCTTTTGAAGGCAGTCGGGTTGTGCAGAATCAGCACGATAGAGTGAGAAAAAACTTGGTCGGATGTGGTTATGTAACCCCACATAAAGTAAACAAATCCCATCCACCTGTAATACGGCACCGGTGGTAGTGGGAGTTTTTACAGGTGGGGTCGGGGAATGCACAAGCGACGAGGTCAAGTAGATGTGTGCCAAAGGAAAACTTACTGGGAATGCGCGGTTGTACTTTGAGTGGTTGAGAAATGGTTGTTCTAACCCCTAGCCCTAACCTCTAACCCTAACCCCTAACCATAATCCCTAATCCTAACAACTAACTCCAGCCCCAACTGTATCCTGCCCATTAGGTGTCCATTAAGTGAAACGCGTAATATTTTCTCTCTGGAGGTGCAGTTGTGGATTAACTGACTATGACATGAGTCTTTACGCTTACTGTACAAACACGTCGAATATTTTCCACCTCCGGACCCAAAAGAAGACAGGATTTACATTTAGAAAGAGCTAAGTGTAGAAGAGACATGGGCCTATTCCCCAACGCATGGAATTTATATCTCAGGACCATTAACGCCAGTAAAAGTGGGAAGTAACGAATGAGCCATGAAATTGCAGCGTGAGTAGATTTTTATATGGACTTATGGCAATTTGGCAGGCTCTCTATCAGCACACTGAAACAAAACACTGCTCGTCGCTGGGGAACTAGTGCTGGGCAGTTGGCTCTACTCGAAATACTGCGGGAATAAAGTTTTCAGAGAATGGGAGGCATTACCCTCGGAGCCTTCGGCGTTAGACCAGTCGTTGGTTGTCCTGTTTTGCGGCCTGTGCCAGCCGCTCGGTCGAGCCTTGTGAAGTACCCCTGGCCCGGATTTCGGCGGTGGGCATCACTTTGCCAATCGATCGGCGACAGTTGACCTTGAAGTGCGCGAAAGAAGATAAAAGTCTGTTAGGCTTGCTCGTTAGTGAGTATGCCCTCATCCACCGGCCCAACTAGCCTGTTAGTCATTATTATCGCCTAATTCAACAAAGCTCGCTTGTAGCTGACACACGCACTGGGAGACCGCCGGACTTCGGTTAACCGAAAGGCCGCTGACTCAAGTGACGGCACTCTCTGTTTATTGCGACAATACCGCTACTAAAATTAAAATAGTAGCAATAATTACGGCAGTTAACAATCCTTACCCGGAAAACAGAGGACACCCGACTGGCGACACTGGCATGACGTCGTCCACTCATGAGGCCGGCTGTCATCATTCCCAGGCTCGTTTGTCTGACCGTGGTCGATGGTCTTCCCATGGCGCAGAGTCGCACAAACTCAATCAAACTCAACTGCCGACCGCCGCCTAGCAGTTCCTCCTCCCGACGTCGCAGCTCGTTCAGTTTGCAGATCTTGTTGCGCAGGGTAGAACGGGGGATACCGTAGACGCTGGCTGCCCTGCGGGTGCCCAGCTGACCGGAACAAATGGCCTGCACCGCGGACGAGAGCTCAAGCTCGGAGTATGGTCTCCGAGTGGTTGTAGTCGCCAACTGTTTTCTAGGAGAGGTAGGGTCTATGGAAGAGGGGGCAGACGGCGATGGTTTCGGAGGTGCTGTCAGTGGCGGAAAAACTTCCTTCAATACAGCCTGATCATTTTCCCTTCTGGACTCCTCGGAATGCATATCTTTCAATGTGGGAAAAGGTTGAAACGGAGAAAAAAATTGGAAAGCTGGCTGTGCTGAAAAAAAATAACTAAAGTTAATTTTCCTAATTTTGGGCGAAGGAAGGACCCTAAAACGCCCTTCCGGAGGATCCTATTGAAATTTCGGAAAATCTACTGAATCCAAACTTCCGTTGGCCATTTTCATCTGAAGAACATGTTACCATCTGTCAGTGATTGGCCTTTCCGCTTGTGTTTTGACGTGAAGGTCGATGTAAAGAGACATTTCATGGTGAGTCGACATTTAACACAACAATATTGCTTTGAGGACTGTGATTTGATATATCCACACCACTGGCTGACTGTCTTGAGCTCCACATTGTATGCGGGAAGGAGAAGCAACACGGGAGGTGGTAGCTACTTTCCATGACAGTAGTTAGGTATAGGTATAGTAATTAACCAATCAGGGAGCGCGCAGGCCGGTGAGCCAGATGGCCGAGCAATCATCACGCCAGCATCCAACACGGCTGATGAGATTTCAGCAAATAACAACTTGCCTGCCGGCCATCAAGCAATTAGCGTACCAGCGGGTAACAAGTCTTGATGAAGGGGAGAGTGGTTAATTACCATAGGTGTGCAGTAGCATAACGACTACATCCTATAAATCCTGCAATTTCCTGTGCACTAAACACCCGTTTCTGTCACTGTCTCTGATGATGGGTTCTAGCGAGGATCCGAAACGTCAGACGGATAGGGCTCTTGTTCCAGCGATAGTTTCTACGTCTTATCAACTATTTTCTGGGACTCGCATACTCGCCTGTATCGGCGATATGAACTATGCTGAAATCGTTTTCACCGATCGGTTAGGGGACATGCTCATCCTGTTGTGTTTTTGGGCGCGAGCTAGAGCTCCAACAAGTTCATATGAATGGATGTGAAAGTTCGTGTTTCAGATAAAGAACAAGGCTGTTCGAGCACCGGAACATTCTGTTTGTTGTTATGAGCTTTAGTACTCGTGCAGGAGTTAATGGTCAGAGATAGTAGCAACAGCAGGACAAGTGACAATTTTAGTGCTTGTTAGCCAATCCTCGATCGATGGCATTGCTGCGGAACTAGGTGTTGGAATTTCATACCGGCCCAAAGCCACCATGCGTAGCAAGGTCATGAAAATTCAAGACCGGCTGAGGTCCGAGGACCGATCTTTGGTCCTGTCCTTGTAACTACACAGGCCAGACTGGACGCATGCTCGGATTGAGCATATACGAACATAAGTCGGCTGTGAGACGAGGCGACGAATTACCACAAGACACGATCGTGTCTCCTTCTTCAAGACTACTTCCTGGGACTCGTCTCTTCGCTTCTATTCACAGTCCACGCTAGAAACAAAACAGGCCGAGGATTAACGGAAACCCGGGCCTCGGGTGAGAGTTCAGTCGATCGACTTATCGATCTGGCGCCGGCGTACACAGCCCTGCAAAGTCACCTCCAGTCCTGCGCCATCGATCGATGGTTGGCTAGCACGCACTACAATTGTCGCTGGTTATGTCGTAGCTACTATCTCTGACAATGAACTCCTGTACGAGTTCTAAAGCTCAGAACAATAAATGGACTGTTTCGGTGCTCGGTTAGCTTTCTTCTTCTTCTTCTTCTTCTTCTTCTTCTTCTTCTTCTTCTTCTTCTTCTTCTTCTTCTTCTTCTTCTTCTTCTTCTTCTTCTTCTTCTTCTTCTTCTTCTTCTTCTTCTTCTTCTTCTTCTTCTTCTTATTCTTCTTCTTCTTCTTCTTCTTCTTCTTCAATTAAAGTTAATATTTCCAACTGAAACCGGGAGGATGTGCCTCTAGCTGCACCAGTAGGACATTTAAGTCATTAAAGTCCAACTGCCAAAGCAGGTAGAATAAAGTCTCGGGATCCTCAACCCTGATGACAGCTAATGGGTCAGAAACGACCCTCACAGCCACCTTTGTATTTGTCAGTAATCGTCCTCTACCGACAAAAACATTGGCAGCGGTGGGATTCGAACCCACGCCCTTTCGGACCGGTGCCTTAAACCGGCGCCTTAGACCGCTCGGCCACGCTACCACGGTGCGCGATGAGTAATGTGCGCTATTAGCAGAGCACTGGTTAAATTCACACAAAAGTACCCGCTACTTTCAGCTTCACGCTATCGACATCCTTAAGCCGCGGAATTTTTTCCTGTTGTCAGGGGCTGTTATGCTTGCGGAGAAGAAGACACGATCGCTGGAACAGGTGCTTTATTAGCCTGACGTTTCGGATTCTCACTGGAATCCATCATCAGAGACAGAGTCAGAGACATAGTAACTGCATGGCAGCGCGTATTTCAACACCTGACCAGTCGAGCTGTGATGCACTTGGGGGCTGCCAACTGTAATAGGCATGTAGCGACCTAACAACTACCTCCTATAAATGTTGCAGCACTTAGGCATCCACTGCCCTTATCTGACTCTGTCTCTGATGATGAATTGAGTGAAAATTCGAAACTTCAGGCTACAAAAGCATTTGTTCCAGCTAACGTGTCTCCTTCTCGGCGACTGCTTCCTGAAGTTCGCCTCTTCGCTTCTATTAGCGGTTATGCTAGGTAACATGTGCCATTCCAATATTCTGCCTTGTCTTTGGTCCGGCATCTGATGATGAAGCCGTCTTGTTAGCCCATTCTGGCAATTGTCTCGTCCATCTCTGCCTCCTAATTGCTGCAGTTTATGAGCTCTTCCCTGAGAAACTCTCATACAGATTATTTTGTCCACTACCAGATGGTAGCAGTAAAGCCGGAGGATTTGGGCTGCGTTCAAAGCCTTCCTGCGTCAAGCTAACGTCCTTTATTACGGCCCTGGGAATCTCTTCTACATGACGCCAAACACAAGGACAACTGAATCACCTTGGAGGAATACCGGGCGCCTATTCTAAGACAGACGATTTTTTTGCAAACACATGTGATAAATGCGGATTTTCTTACTGCTGGACTTGCTACGTCTAAGTACTGATCACACTCAGAGCGCCACATTTGCCAAGTCAAGCCCCGAGTAGCAGGATAGGACTGGAGAGTCAGGAGTCGCTGTCTCGGACGGTATTGGTCACTGGCGAAGCCAGAGCGCGCGCTGACGCTGACAGCATGTCCGAGGGAGAGGGCGAGGAAGAG
>CACRXP010000130.1:446084-465001 GCA_902702965.1 Spirometra erinaceieuropaei | reverse complement strand
AGTATTTGTAAAGGGTGACAGTCATGCTAATACGGCGTTAGCAAAACGGTTTTACCCCTTCAGTCTGAGTGACAAGGAGGGGAGGCGACGTTTCGACTCGAATGAGCATTGACAACGTACGTACAAGGGCCGTACCGGAGAGGGAAGGAGGGTGACAAAATAGTTCAAGTCTGTACTTGTCTCTCGTCGGGACCGTTGGCAGTCGTCACCCCCCTTTTCGACCTTACTGGTCGTCGTGGCCTGGCTGTCTGGTTTACGCTCCACCCTCCCCCCACTGACTGCCCGCTTCTCTCGATGTAGCTGATGCAGCGCAGCGAAAACGGGACATGCAGTAGCCGTCCTGGACCAATACAACGGCCAGAGGGGAGTCCGGGAAGCGTTATCGAAAATGCAGACCCATAACAAAGCGCCAAAATCGGGATGTGGTGGCACGACCAGTTGTCCGTCCACTCCGCGCTAACTGGGATCAGAGTCGCCGTCATCCCTTTCCAGTCTCGTTGTATAAAATCTTAGTCACTGTACGTCGTGGATCAGGGGTGTGGTGGTACGCCTAGGTGTGGGTTTACGCCGTGTCAGCGGCCTACGACCTCTCACACCTTCTGACTCTGCCTTGACGTCGGATCCAGGTGGGTGGGGAGGGAAAAATGCGGTATTCGCTGCGCAAGTCCATTGTTGCTCTAAACTAATTCACGCACAAGTCGCAGCCCTTGATTTCAGCCTGTTTTGGAGCACATGGTGGACACAATCATCTGCAGCAGTCAGACGGACACCTAACCTCAGTTTCGATCAGGTTGACTCAGATAGGTTGCTGCCACATGGAAGAGGCAGACGAGATTGAGACGAACTTAGGGATTCCAGACCTCAGGACGAAAATAGCGCTACTTTTCCTGTTACGAAATATCATCTGCTTTTATGTATGTATGTATGTATATTGAAGGGTTACAGGCAGAGCCCTTGATGACCCTATTTATGTACAGTGCTTTCGCAGATTCATACTCAAAAATAAAATAAAATTGCAGGCATTTAAAATGTGATTGGGTCACAGTTCAATCATAATCATAAGGTAGTGCATAGGGTCACTGTAAATTAGTGCGGAAGATTGTTATGACAGATTTTACAAAACTGGCTGTGCATAGTCATGCTGTACAAGCCGATTTCTGTCGAAAACTAGACGAGCAAGTTTTCGTTTAAACACACAAACTGTGGCAGCCGTCACCATCTCGCTTGGAAGCGAGTTCCACGGCCTGACAACCCGCTGGCTGAATGAAAATTTTCGTCGGTCTAAACGCGTGCGCTCATTCCCGACTTTGTATGCATGGCCGCGTAGTTGGTTTGTTCGGGCGAACTCAAAGAAGTCCTCTGCTCTTAATGAGCAACCCTGGCCGCGGACAATCCGGAACGTCCAGAGTAGACTGCAGTTTATTTGTCTATAAGAGAGAGGGAATAGGCCAAGCAAATGCAGCCTCTCCTGATAAGACAAATGCTTTAGACCGTCGACCATCTTTGTCGCTCTGCGTTGCACCTGTTCGAGTAAGTTGATATCCTTCCTCATCCATGGTGAAGCTGCTGGCATTCCATACTCTAGATGAGGTCTTACAAAGACACCAAAGAGTCTTTCGAAGAGTTCGGGAGGAAATATTTTAAATGCACGTCTGATCCAGTGTAGAGTACTAGTAGCCTTCTGGACCATCTTTCTGCAGTGTTCTGATGGCGATAGATTTGTGGTCGTCCATACACCCAGATCTCTGTGCCTTTCCACAGTTTCTAACCTCGTCCCGTCAATATAGTACTGGTGTTTGGGAAAGGCATTGCGGCCGGTGTTCAGGTGCAAAACCACGCATTTGGACACGTTAAACTTCAAAAGCAACCAGGACAGGTAAAAGACAGTGGACTAGAAGGCCTTCAGTTGAAGGAGGTAGTCGGTCTTCCTCTGGGACAGAGGTCATGCTTCAGCGATTCCACCTAACTAGAGCCTTCATGGAGTCTGAGACTCCACACTGTGAAGTCTGCGTCTTTTGCGCGTATGGGTGACCACACTGTCAATGCAATTACCTCCGATCTCATTGGCTTGATTCTGATACTAGAGCGCGGAAAATTTGAAAAGAATAAACAAGATATCTGCAATGAAGGTCGACTCCATCATAAACAAATTAATCACCACTCCGTCTCTGGACACTAGGCGTTTTCATAGCTTGCGACAGACGAGCTGTCGACATATTCACGGCCACATATAACCGACCCTGAGATAAGAGGGCGTGATTCTCCATCAAACGACTGAAGGGAAGCAAATTTTTCTCGTGATTTCTATAAAATATATTTGAATTTACAAGACTATCGAAAATCAATGCGAAAAATGCATGCTAATTAAGTGGTCATTTTTTACCGTGTACGCTTTCTACAGAAGATTGAAGGGCATTGATTGAAGATTGCAGCTGACATCCTGCCGAGTCCGAAATATTATAGGATAATGCCACAAGATAATCGGTTTTGTAACCGCGCCTAAGTAATCCTTCCTAATCGAAAACACATTTCAGAATTTCAGACAACATTTCATGAGGTCGGTCCCTCATTGTACATAAACCAGGTAGATGTAAAAGGGATATTAGTGCACTCATCGAGGTAGGTACTTCATTAATATTAACTAATCGGAGTCGTTAATTCCCATCATTCATTGACCATAAATCCTTTTCCTGGCGAAGTCCAACTCACAAACCAACCTAAGCGCATACCATCGTGAGAAAATCGACGTTTCTCTAGACATTAACAGTCGTGTTAGCGGTACCGATTTAGCCGAGTTAATTTTATATGCCAGCTATTCCTTCCTCTTTTTCGATGCGGATTGCGAAAATGGGAATTTGACCAGACATCTGACGGCAGAATGCATATCTACATTAGACGATAGTCTCGGATCTTACGTGAAATCCTGCAGGAGCAAGTGTTCGATTATTTTTCGCAAGTCGGAATTGTGCCCTTAATTGCGTCCTTAATTATTTTTGACCTTTTATGCGCCCTCCTCCTTTATACGTCCTCATACGTAGCCTTTATTAACTTGGTTGTAATATAGGCGTTTCTCGAAAATGTGACTTTTGTCGAAAATTATTTATTTTTATCTCAGTAAATAATACTTTATTAACCAAACTTTGCTTTATTTCTTTGGCACATCGTTTATTTTCCGCTATCAGACTTTGGGAGCCGTAGTGTTTACCGATTTTGCGTTAAAGGCGTTAACCTGTGTTAATTCGTGACATTTCATGAGTTAGCACAGGTACTGTATATAGAAAACATGTCTTGATAAATAGTGTGCAAATGTGAAACCTCCACGGTCAAAAAATGCAATGCCCTAGGACGCCAAAGCTGATGACCTCTCGAAATTTCGAGTGCTTTGCGCATCTTGACTACCAGGGCTGTTCACTGGACAGGGTGCGCTTCAATTTCCTTCGATGCACTTACAATTACATAAAATGCGCACTACTTATTTTAATTATGTAGTAGTTTTATATTTGTTAATTTCCTTAGAAATTAACTGCGAACTTGGAGTACATCAGTATATCTAAGGTCTAAGGGCTCAGACGTCAGTTTTTATGCATGAATGTTTGGGTCAAAGTCTATCGGCCACAGCGGATAACCGCGCAATATTCATAAAATACCGACAGGCAGCTAGTAGTATACTCTAGAGTTAGGCGATTCCATACTAACAGCACAGATCTTCTCCAAGTCCGCAATTGATTTCTAAGGAAATTAAAAAGCTACAGTTTCTAAATTGGAGTATCTACCAGAAAGTAGACAGGGGATGCTGGGGGATCCACTGACGAGCCGGACCCCTCGTAGCTGTGTCATGCAGCGGCAGACTATCGGCAAAACACGTGTGTATGGGCTTTTGGCTATTACCTGTGCTGTTGGTATGGAATCGCCTTACCCTAAAGTATTACGTAGTAAATAGTGTTTGGGTAAAATTGAGACTGTCGTTTTTGTGGTCGAGAATTTGACAACGACTTGTCGGCAGAGCATTTAATAAAATCAACAATAAATCCGAAGTCTGGGAAAATTGTTTATGCTTACCAAAACCGGAGGCTACACCACCTGCCAAATGCCGGGAAGACCTTGGAGCTGACATGTTTCCCTTGCGCCTTTTGCGGCCTATCCCCGGCCCCGGCTGGGTGATACACTCAGCCATCGCTTTCGCAGGGTACAAGTAACCGTCAGCGATCGCTTCAACGAATTTTGACCGCTTGCGCTTGAGACCAGAGAAGTAGGACTTTGATGGAGTAAGATCTGCCTCCCAGTTCCACCGTCCTCCGACCGCGGACTCGTTTGAAAGGCTGGTTGACAGATGACGAGACTGGTAATGAGCTGTTGTCTGTTTCGCCATATCTCAGGCAAAACAACAAAGCATCAGTAGTTTTTACGTAAAAAGAACTGTCATTCAGGCCGAAATTTTGCGTGTCTCAATGTGGACGGGGAGTTTACGCACCTCTGATCTTCCTTTTCGGGGGTACCATTACTTTTTAGCCATGACTCGCCAGAAGTAGTACATCGAACTTAAACATTTTATACCCTCCTTAAAAGCATCAATTGCCCCCGGTTTCTGGAGGAAGATCCGCGACCGTTGGTAAACCCGGTGGAAAATGTCTGGTTCACTTTTATCAGGCGACCTTGGAGAATAAATAGGATCTGCTTCAACTAGAGGAGTAGGCCTAAACTGCATCGAATATGTTATTACTGACAAAGACAAGGGAGACTAGGATGGCCGTTTCTGGCTGATTAGCCGTCGTCAGCCAGTCATACCCAACCCCGAAGTATGGAACACCCGAGGCTCGAACTCGCGACCTGTTAGTTAGAAGTCAACGCCTCTAACCCAGGGGCCACGAGCCCGTTGCCCTGTCGGTTTCGATCGGGAATATACGACAGGCAACGGGCTCGTTGCCTAGGGGTTAGAGGCGTGGACTTCTAACCAACAGGTCGCGAGTTCGAGCATCGGGTGTTCCACACTTTGGGGTTGGCTATGACTGGCTGACGACGTTTAATAAGCCGGAAATGGCCATTCCAGTCTCTCTTGTCTTTGTCAGTGATAAAATACTGCCTATATCATGCGCCGCTGTGCGACTGCTGGTTGGGCTGGAAAGAGAGCCCGTAAGGCACAATGGAACGTGTGAGTTCCGTAAGAACGATCAGTGAGCATCCTCTACCATTGTATATTCCCGATAGAAAACCGACAGGACAACGAGCCTGTGACTCAGTGGTTAGAGGCGTTGGACTTCTAACCAACAGGTCGTGGGATCGAGTCCCAGGCGTTCCACACTTCGGACTGGCCTGACGAAGAATTACCGAAAACACGTGTTTGCCAACTTGACTTTTCTAACTCCAATAAGTTTAACATTTCCAATAAAATTCAAAATACCAGTGGCTACTTAAGTGCGGAATAGGGTCAGATGTGATTATGCAGTCGCACCTGAGGTAAAAAAACCCCAGCCGTCCGTAAAACGGGACCGTTGGTAATAGGTGTTTTTACAGGTGGGACCGGAGAGTGCACAGGCGACGAGGTCAAGTAACTGTATGCAAATGAAAGGCTACCGGGAATGCGCGGTTGCACTTTGAATGTTTGATAAATGGTTATCCTAACCCCTAACCCTAAGCCCCAACCCCTAACCCTTAACTGCAGTCCTAAACCCTAACCCTGAAACATCCAACGCGAAAGCTAAAGGGGGATGATAGGCCGAATGTCAAGAAGGACCACCGGAATTGGGCCGAAAAGGGTAGACACGGCAACAAAGAAACACAGCGACCAACAGAACACGCATCGCAACGCACGTCAACACCGTGCCAACGTAGTCATACCAACTCAAAATAATTAAATAGGTCAACAGTATTGTGTCCATCAGGTGCGGCTACATTACCACATCTTGCCCGGAATAGTCGACTTCTTGCTTTTTGAAGCGCTTAGGAGGTCGTCCATGACGGTTAGTGCGTGATACCTTGGGGCAGGCCGCACAACAAACCATATTATCAAAATGAATATGTGAGCTTTAACCAGTTAGCGAAGGTTCTTGAACAGTGCCCGAATTTTCAGTGTCCCAGCTAGAATACAGCCTGCTTCCTCGAAGACCCTTGAAACTACTCACCGATTTATTCTTAACAAGAAAATCACAAATCACATAACGCACACACACACCTTTGGGAATGGTATTTGTTTGTGAGGTCAAGTGGTCCCTCGGTCGCCGACACTCCCGCAACCTTTCCGTCCATGATTTCGGAGCAGACGGGGCCCAGGACACTGGACAGGACCGGCTCTGCAGTTTCCAGGCGCGTAATCAGATCGAGATTTTTGCTTTGTCGACTAGCGTCTGAAAAGACCTCGGCAGCTACGGACCACTCGCCAATCGTCTGGTTTCTCCGGGCGTAGAGTAGTTGATCTGTTGAGAATAAACATTTCAACCGTTGGATAGGACATTGGCTAGTGTCTGGTGTGGAACTATGGGTAAAAAGGCATGCATCTTGTTCAGGGCATTAGTTTCTCTTATACATGCCTAGTTTCTATGGGAGGCCGTCCTGTGCAAACAGTACAGACTCGGATGACATTGTCATAACTAACTCTAAATCTTCAGTGAACCCTGTTCAATCTTAGAGGCAACTCAGCACTGAACCCGAGACGGGAGGCCGGAATTGGGTCCCTTTTAATTTTCTCGGAAATCACTTCGCGAACTCCGAGAAAATATTTCGAAAGAAAGCTTTTTATGCTCGTTTGCAAGCTAATTCGAATATTAGAGCTGAAGCCCGTCATCTACTGTGGAATAACCACGTAATATTCACTAACTGCCAATAAGCAGACAGTAGTATACGAATACTGAATAATTCGCCATACTGACAGCACAGCTTTAGCCGTTATTCTGCCGCTGCGAGGGGCTCGGCTCATCAGTGGGTCCCCTCCAGCGTTCCCCGTGTGCTTTCTGGTGCATAAATTCCAGTTTTCCTGCTTGAAGTAAATCCTTCGAAACAAGGCTCTTTAGGCCCACTCCGAAAGTTGATTTGAATGGTTGGAATTTTGCAGTCGTGAGTAATCCGAGCACACTACACCAGTAATGATCATTCAAAGTGTAATCCTTTTAATTTGTAATGGGCTCTGCAGCTCCTGAATAGTTGGTCAAATGTACGTTTTGTAAGCAAGGAACACAACCTCAACTTTCATCGTTCAGTGTGGCAGGCTAGTTTCGTCCATAGACACTTTCCTGAGACCTATACTAAACTCACTCGTCAGAACAGATGGCCTCGCAGATCATCAAGACTTGAGTTTGGATATGACTAGCTGAGGACGGTTTATAAGTCGGAAATGACTGTCCCGGCCTGCAGGCTTTACGCAACCTTGAGGCCTTGAGAGACGTTCGCCTGGATATACATTTAGTTTGCTATTCGCGGGTCTCCGAAGCCCTTGTACTAGTCATGTCAACAGTGTCAGTCTTTTCCAGTGGTTTGTGGAAGTCTTAAAAATTTGAAGCATTTTGCCCCCGGTACGAAGCGTTACCTAGAGGCGGCCTATATACGGCGGGTGAAAGCAGATCGTTGTAAGCAGTTGGAACACGTGGTTAGACTAACATTGCCATGGTAGCCTCTAGCTCCATGATTTTCCCTTCCCCTCTCCCCTTTTGTGCCCGTTAACGTCCCCCCCCTTTTTCACTATTCTTCTCATACGGTGTTTGGGTTATTAACTTTAGCGATTAGCCAGCCTTACCCAAAACCATGACCTTGCTGTTTCTGCATTGATTTTCTGCACGAATTCAAATCCGTTGTATTCTTCCCACTCGTTTTCTATGTTATGAAGCGACAGGACGCAGCTGACGAGCCGGCGCGAAATTTTTTAGTACCATTAACTCCTGCCCTGCTTGTCTACTTCAGCTTGTGGAAGTCTGTTTGTCCCCGCAGATTGGAATTTAAAGTAGCAAATTGCTGATTTTAGGCCAAAAATTAGAAAAAGACAGTCAAGGATATCCGGAAATACTAACGAAATTTCGCTACTCATAATACATAAACGATGATGTTTCCCAAGTTGAAATGACTGGGGACGAATCGTATTTGCCCCGACCTAATCGAACAAAGACCTTTTTAACAACGGGTGAAGTTAGTTTACGCTTTCATATTTGAGCGGACGCCGCGAACCTCCACCCCTCCACCATTGCGTCCAGCTGATTCCAGGTGGGACTTTCTGCTTCTGTTAGATTTCTTGAAATACAGCAGATGTGCTAACTCGTGAAATGTCAACCAAAATTTCGAAATGCGTTCTCGTTTCGAAAAGATAAATTAAGTAGTGTTGTAAAACTGATCAGGATGCAGCATAAATCTATAATGACCCAGTTACCTCAGGGTGTCGGCTTTCGAAAGAACTTATTTTCGGCTGCATACAAGATCTATACTCTGCAAAAGATGACTGCTTATGTAGCATGCAATTTTCTCATTTATTTTCGATGCCCTTGAAAATTCAATTATATTTCATGGAAAACATGCATAAAAATATTCATTCTTTTACTTATTCGGTAGAAAATCACGTCTTTTTCCAATTTCATACTCAAAAGAAGAGTATAATTCGGTTATAAAAAGTTTCTAATTGTGAGATTTTTTAATACCGTTAAATGGCCGTTCATGAAACGTCATGTATCTGCATTTACGAATGTGGCTTGTAAAGTTAACAATATTGCATGCATTTATCTACGGTGTTAAGAGGAGACCATATGAGGTTCATAAAATTATGCAGTGGATTTGAGCAATATTGTTAACTTTACAAGCCACATTCGTAAATGCAGATACATGACGTTTCATGAACGGCCATTTAACGGTATTAAAAAATCTCACAATTAGAAACTTTTTATAACCGAATTATACTCTTCTTTTGAGTATGAAATTGGAAAAAGACGTGATTTTCTACCGAATAAGTAAAAGAATGAATATTTTTATGCATGTTTTCCATGAAATATAATTGAATTTTCAAGGGCATCGAAAATAAATGAGAAAATTGCATGCTACATAAGCAGTCATCTTTTGCAGAGTATAGATCTTGTATGCAGCCGAAAATAAGTTCTTTCGAAAGCCGACACCCTGAGGTAACTGAGTCATTATAGATTTATGCTGCATCATGATCAGTTTTACAACACTACTTAATTTATCTTTTCGAAACGAGAACGCATTTCGAAATTTTGGTTGACATTTCATGAGTTAACACATCTACTGTAACTACTTTAAGTTAGCGCCGCATATCCCAGAACTAGGGTTTGCTAACAACTGAAAATACGTCTTTGCGCAAGACATAGATGATTATTTCGACCTCCAGTCGCCGGTTTCAGGCATTTCAAAGTGTCAGTCTTTCGGAGTCATTGTCACACCTATTCGCGGCTAGTCCGAGTTTTGGAGTTGGAGCCGTAGCATGGAGATTGTTGGAGTTAAGTTCAAATAGGTTGAACGGCGGCTTCCGATAATTAGAATAGTAGTAATCTACACCGAAGGGTATGAAATCGTGGCTGCAATCCTGACAATACTTTCATGTAGAAGCGAAACGCCCGGCGATGGTGAGGTGCTAAGATGCACGAAATCAATTCCTACATTCATACACTTTCGCTTGCAAAACTAAACAACAATATTCTCGAAAAAGGCATCACTTGGACAGCATTTTGCTTCGACCTTCGTTCATTTATTAAAAAGATGTTGGTCGCTTTTCGCAAAATGAATTTACAAAAACTTGCTTCTCATAGCACAACTGATGGCAAGTGCTTCTAGTCAAACGTTAAGTTTTGAACGAAAGAAATATTTTAGTTTGATGAAATGGCGTTAAAAAAGCGCCTTCTAAGATACATAGATAAATTCACGTATAGACAAATGTCCACAATGCAGACTGAATATTCTCGATAATTTAAACAGTTTTGAAAGCAAGAGTATGATTTGTGGCCGAGGGTAACTCACTCTGAGGAGCATCTGTGTTGTACAAAAGAGCTGAACATCTAAGGACTTTGTGTTATCAAAAATGTTGATCCTCCATACTGTCATCAATGAAAAGCTGACACTGGTTTTACGATTTAGTGATAATAATAAGTGAATTTAGTGTCCCTTCGTAAACTTTGTCAAAAGATACTGCATTGTCTTATTTTTAATCTGATGACTACTTTAAAGCGTCTTGACCACCCCCACATAGCAGCCACCGCGAGGTCTTTGCATTTATTTCTCGGGTACGCAACGGGCTCGTGGCCCAGTGATTAGAGGCGTGGACTTCTAAATAACTGGTCGCGAGTTCGAGCCTCGGGTGTTGCACACTTCGGGGTTGGGTATGGCCGGCTGACGACGACTAATAAGCCAGAAATGGCCATTACAGTCTCCCTTGTCTTTGTCGGTAATGCCATTCTGCCTATATATATATTGCTAATAGAAGCGAAGATGCGCGTCCCCTTACATAAATGGGAAGAAGAAGAGACGATCTCGGAAACATACATCTATGGTTCCTGAGATCGTCTCTTCTTCTTCTCACATATATATCGGCAGTTTTTTTCTTCTAGCACACATGCTCCCCAATGTAAGTTACTCCCGGCCATAAAGCATACCTTTGCCGTGTTGAAGTTTTAAAATGAATATCAAAAGAGGGTTCGGTCCTGGCTGGCTCAAATATATGTCTCAGTTCACTCCCAAACCAGATCTCCCGACCACCTGTTATACAAGCGATTTTCAGCCGCATAAGTTCCTCGCTGTCAGATCACATAAGACTCTTACAAATACAATATCACCTTCCGATATATTGGTGAAACCCATGGCCCAGTTTTTCCTGGTCTTTTCACAATGAATCTTTATGTGCGAGTTGGAGGGCAGTGTAGTAGATTCAACATCAAGTGTTGTATTCTGAGATTGAACGGTTGCTCTGGCCTCCATCTCCATTGAGTCCAGTACGGTGTCCTGATTCCTCGAAAAGTAATACCTCTATGCCGAAACCCATCAAAAGATCGACTTAACTCCCACACACTTCCCTCTGCCACGCCTGAGCAGTTCCGCCGACCAATAGTGAATTTTGGGGCAATGCCACATGTGTCAGACTGGGCAGTCTACACTTCTTTTTCATTGGTTTACGCTATTAATGGGACTATGGACGGGAAGGATCTATCCGTTTGTTGGCACACTCATGAATCATATGCCCAGGCCCCCTGAATTAGCTGGTCCTCAGATGTGCTGGACAAAAACGGGTGGCCAGATTGGCCCACAACGCGCGTTTGCCGGGCTGCGCAGAAGTCCGCGCGAGGCCGCAAACATTGTCGTATGCGCATTTGACGGAATGTCGGCGAACGCACCTAACCTAATCATCAGTTGGTTGACATTTTTGGACAGCGGACCGGGGCACGAGAGAGAGAGAGTGAGGCCAACACTGCGAAATTCCTCCTCACGATTTATTAGCACATTCCCCACTATAATAAATGTGGCGCGCTCAAAGCCATCATGACACGCTTAAAGTTCTGGCCTCGAAGACTGTAAACTGACGGGACAAATCAGTCCGTCACAGGAATGAGAGTCAGGCAACAATGGCTCCACCTCACTTCGTGAAATTCATGTTACCCTTACAGCATCTTGCCACGAGGAGTGAGGAGTAGCTCGTGTGTGGCACGCGAAGACGGATTGCTTGACTTTGTCAATCAATGTGGTCACGCATTCCCTATCTGTTTATTGTCACACGCTTGCATCATGCTCCACAATAAACCTAGTTTTTTTGCTGTCGCCAGGCAGTTAACCGAAAAAACGTTTTGTTGTTGACACATCGCTGCTTGGCATAGTCGGCTGTTAGGTCTCGACTTCCTGACTAGAGGTCAGATACCCACCGTTGAGTCTCAGCCAACGGGAAAGTAGGCTGGGCGGCGGAACAGGTACGTAGTTGAAGTAGCTGTTCGCCTGTTGGTGGCATCCGGCGAACGGCAGCCAATCAGCAGTGAGAGCGCCCTGGTTCCGCTCTGCCCCGCTCCTCCGCTGTCGTTGGAGTCTGCATCCGGGACGCCGAGGGGGCGTGGGCGGTCGAAGAAAGTTCTCCTCACCCTCCGACGCACAGCATACCACCGCTTCCGTCGGGGGCTCCTCGCCTGATAGGCTGCCTTTGCATATCTCCCTGGCCGTCAGGAGAGCAGGCCCTCCGGTACATCCTATGCGTAGGTATGGACACACGAGAGATTGACACATTAAAAGACGGGTCAGTTTGCTATGCATAAAAATAAGTTATCAGGGTCCGCAATACCTGTCCGTTTGTGCAGGAGGTACAGTAGGTGGGCTAACTCATTAAATGTCAACCGAAATTCCGAAACGCGTTTTCGTTTCGAAAAGATTAATTAAGTAGGGTTGTAAAACTAGTCAGCCTGCAACATCATTCTATAATATTTCAATCGCCTCAGTATGTCGGTTTTCAAACGAACATCCTTCCAACTACATGCAAAAACTATACCCTGTAAAAATGACTACTTAAGTAACATGAATTTTACTCATTGATTTTCGATGCCCCTAAAAGTCCAATTATATTTCATGGAAAACATGCATAAAATATTCATTCTTTCGCTCATTCGGCAAACAATTACCTCTTCTTCCAATCTTATACTCGAAGGAAGGGTATAATTCGGTTTCGAAAACTTTTCAAATTCCCGAATAATTTTTAACCCGCTCTGCCGTTACACTTGGATTCAGGGTTTTCAAACTACGAGCCGTATATTTTCCGCGTACGGAGAATCACGCACTTCTCTACAGTAATAGAGGGGGACCATATAGGATTCATAAAATTAAACAGTGGATTTGATCTATATTGTTAACTTTACAAGCCACATTAGTAAATGCAGAGACATGACGATTTATGAACGGCCATTTTACGGTATTTAAAAGTCCCACAATTATAAACCTTTTTAAAAGCGAATTATGCCCCTCTTTCGAGTATAAAATTAGAAGAAGACGTAATTTTCTACCGAACGAGCAGAAAATGAACATTTTGATGCATGTTTTCCATGAAATATAATTGGAGTTTTAGGGGCATCGAAAATCGATAAGAAAAATTCATGCCACTTAAGTAGTCATTTTTTGAAGAGTGTAGTTGTTGCATGCAGTCGGAATGAAGTTCGTTCGAAAACCGACATCCTGAGGTAACTGAAATATTATAGAATTATGTTGCAGTCTGACTAGTTTTACAACCATACTTAATTAATCTTTTTGAAATGAAAACGCATTTCGGAATTTCGGTTGACATTTCATGAGTTATCCCACCTACTCTAGAAGTTCTCAAAGTCAGTAATATCTGTCCGTTTTTGCAGGAGGTAAGTGCCAACTATGCAACTGGCGGCACAGAGGATTTCAAAAGCGATCAGATGTGGTTATGTAACTACGCCTGAGGTAAACAAACCCCAGCCACCTTTAATAAGGGACCGGTGGTAATAGGGGTTTTTATAGGTGGATACGGAGAACGCACAGGCCACGACTTCAAGTAATCGTATGCAAAAGAAAAATATTGAGAATGCGCAGTTGTACTTTGAGTGGTTGAGAAAAAGTTGCCCCAACCCCTAACTCTAACCCCTAACCCTAGCTCCAACCCTAACCCTTTAACCCCAACCCTTAACTACAGCCCTAAACCCTAACCTTGAGATACCCAACGCGAATATTAGAAGGAGACAACAGAATAAATGTCAAGAAGGACCACCGGCAAGTGGGCTAAAAAGGTAGACACGGCAACAAAGAAACAAAGCCGCCAACAAAACCCCCACGAAAACTCACAGCAACACCATGCCAGCGCAATCAAGCCAACTCAGAATAATGAGGTAGCTCAACAGTATTGCGTCAATCAGGTGCGACTACACAGCCACATCTTACCTAAAAAATCTGTCAAACGAAAAACAGTTACTGTAGATGAGCTGTGGTTTTAGCGATCTCGTCTGATTGTACGATGAAAAAGGCGAATTCCATGTTGTCCTAGGACTTCCGGTTGGAGTTCTGTCTGAGGATCCTGTGGTCAAAACGGCCGATAATCCGGGGAGTGAAGGACAAGGGTTGGTCAGTTTGCAATACGTAAAAATGCATCCTCAAGGTCAATAATATCGGCCCAGTTGTGCGGGGACAAAGTGTCAACTGTACAGGTGGTGGGTGCAAACATTTAAACGAAAAAAAACAAAACAAACGAAAAAATCGAAAAAACGATTGTTACGTGTGAAGGGAGCTTTAGCGATCTCATCTGACAGTATGGTGGGAAAGGATGATTTTCTGTTCTCTGGTACTCTCGGTTAGAGTCCTCCCTGATGAGTGCCTCGGGAAGGACGGCAGATAATCCGGGAAGTTAAGGACGAAAATGAAGGTGACTGGGATAATTTTTTCAACTTATCTGAATGTAGCCTTCCGAAGGTCGCACCCTTTAAGCCATTGAGGCTGGCGATGCTCAATATGCCTGAAACTGCCGTTCCAGCCTTCATGTGTTCTATCAGTTGTAAATAACGCCCATCGATCGCTTTTCTCTACTCAGTGAATACGATTGGTTCAGTCTGGGGTCTCAGGACCAAACTGGACACCCGTATTCCGTTCTATAGTAATATGAGGCCGGTAAACACTCCTGCTTCACTTAAAATACTTCCGACTTGGTAGGCCAGTGACATTCAAAAGCTTACTGATCTCCCGCTCACATCAGGGGCTGTTTCGATCTGAGACATTGGCATTCCAACGACTAGTTCGGTCATTCCAATCTCTGCCAGTAAGCCGGCTAGTTTACGAGCAGTTTCAATCTCCCGGTCAAACAACGCAGATTATTTGGGCGTCTGGGTTTGGCTTTACTCACTGTGAAAGTTCCGTTTTTACGGAATTCACTCGTCTCCTTGGGCCTTACGGGCTCTCTCTCTCGAGCCCAACGAACGGCCTCACAGCGGCGCATGATACAGGCAGAATGTTATTGCCGACAGGACGATGAGCCCGTGGCTCAATGGTTAGAGGCGTGGACTTCTAACTAACAGGTCGCGAGTTCGAGCCTCGGGTGTTCCACACTTCGGGGTTGGGTATGATTGGCTGATGACGGCTAATAAGCCAGAACTGGCCATTCCAGTCTCCCTTGTCTTTTTCGGTAATACCATTCTGCCTATATAATGCGCCGCTGTGCAGCTGCTGGTTCGGCTCGGGAGACAACCCGTAAGGCACAACGGGACGAGTGAGTTCCGTAAAAACGATCGGTGAACACGCATCTGCCATTGTATATTCCCGATCGCAACCGACAGGACAACGAGCCCGTGGCTCAGTGGTTAGAAGCGTTGGACTTCTAACCAACAGTTCGTGGGATCGAGTCCCAGGTGTTCCATACTTCGGACTTGGGTATGATTGGCTGATGACGGCTAATAAGTCAGAAATGACCGTTTCAGCTTCCTTTGTACTTGTCAGTAATAACATTCTGACAAGAAAGTGCTCCACAAATATGAAGAAAAAGTGGGTGGTATTCATATAACAAAAAATCGAGGAAAGGAGAGGGATTATGAAGAGACGGAGACTGCTTAGAAGGATGCTTGAGGAGGATTAGGAGGAAAAGTGGTGGGCAGAACACATAGAAGTTGGGGCGGCGAAAGTATGGATGGAGCGGAGTAGAAGGAGGAGGGGGCAGAACGGTGAGAAGAAGCGGGAAGGAATAAGAAGGAATAAGAATAAGGAGGAAAAAGGAGAAGAGGAATAAGAAGAAGAAGTGTGGGACGAACAAAAAGAATAGGGGGGAGAGGAGAGCTGGAGAGAGAGGAGGGGGGATAAAAGGATGGATGAGGACAAGAAGGATGAGGGAAGGAGCAAAAGAAGGTAATACGAGGAGGAAAAAAAACCAGGAAGGGGGAGGGGGAGCGGAGGAGAGGAAAGGGGTAGAATATAGGGAGGAAATAGTAGAAGGGGCAGAAGGGACCAGAAAGGGGAAATGGCGGGTGCAAGAGGGGGAAAATGACGTTATACAGTATGGGGTGAGGCCCGGGAGGGATGAGGACAAGATGGAAGTGCAGGGGAGTTGAGGCTGAGGTGGGCGCTGTTCACATACATTAGCGTCCCCCTAGGACCGATGACCTCACACGCATTTTTGCTTCCTACCGTGCAAGCAACGAGGTCTCTAAAAGCGTCATTTGCCCTCACCGCGGCCAAATGACCTGCCCCTGGCCAATCTACTCAGCCAGCAAGTTTCACAGGGATCGACTACCATCTAATTATCGCCTGGGTGAGCACTACTCCGGAACAGGGGTCGGCGCTACGGGAAGACGAAATTTGTCTCTTTTTTATTGCCGACCTGACCCGGGTTGTGTTTACGGCTTCCGGACCGGGCAACCTGCTCTACTCCAAAGCTGGGGTCCACTGATGTATTGCTCTTACTTCGTGACCCGGACTGATATTCCTGTTCTGGGGGAATAAAATCTCGGGCATCTTTTTTAGTTCCGTCCGTTGGTCTGGCATGCGGTCATTTTGCAAAACTTTGACCTTTAATTTGAGTAAGGTTCTCTCAAATACACTCAGCTAGTCAATGTATGGGGGCATCTCAGTTCGAAACCATACTTTTTGGCTTAGTGACCAAAATCCGCAAATTTTTCGGGAAGATTTTGACCCAAAAAGGCTTTTATTTTATTCATTTGCGGTTGTTTGAATTGGATAAAGAGTGATTGTTTGAAAACACTGCTGCCCTCAGACCCTTTAAATCCAATGAAACACGAAGGCTGCTCCACAGTTGGAGCTAAATATCCCGTTGTTACACGTGAGATGACCGTTTCAAATTAGACCTTTTGATCCAATGTTACGTAAGTGATCGTGAAACTTATTATTGCCCGGCGGCCCTCATTTAAACAGGCTGCTACACGACTGCAACACTGATGCCCAAAATGAGCTCACTAGTTAATTTGTGTAGATTTTCCTACTGAACACTTTTGCATGTATAACCTCGCTCCAATTTTATAAAAGAAATGCATAAAAAATTCAGTTTCAATACCTCCTTTATGATAAATTGCGTCTTCTAGTAAGTTTAACTCTAGTGAAGAGAGTTTTACGGGTTTGGAAGATTGGTAAGATTTTTATTTCGAAACAACAACTTTGCATAAATAAGACTAGCCTAATAAAACATGTCCCTAGAGAAGTCTTTTTGGTGCTTATAAGACACTACGGGAAAGCAAGCCTTATTGCACGCTTCGTGACTGATGCCAACGAACCTGAATATTGCCGATAGAAACAAACAGGCGAGTTACAGGAAGCCGTTTTGAAGACGAAGATGCGATCATTGGAACAGGAAATTTATTGGCCTGACGTTTCGGATTCTCACTCGAACTCATCATCCGAGACAGTTGCGTAAGGGCGCTATAGCGACGCGCTGAGACGCATTGCAGCGAAAAGAAAGACACGGTAGCTGAATTACAATATCTTTGACGGGTACTGAGAGCTCATGGCTACTGCCGCAACTTTGCCAATCAGTGCCTATGAAAACGATAGCAGAGACCAAATTCAACCACCCCAAATTTTGCCCGTCTCTTTCATACCCGAAGGACGTTTAGGAAACAGTCAGTCGTCTTCCCACCCACCTGGATTTGGGGTTGTGCACAGGCTGGAAGCAACCATGAGATCTGTCCATTAGAGCATACATGTTGTTTCACGGCAGCTACGTGCTATGAATACTGTAGACTTTATGCCTCCATTATACTTATCTGCGACTGTCTCTGATGATGGGTTTGAGTGAGAATCCGAAACGTCAGGCCAATAAATTTTGTGTTCCAGTGATCGCATCTCCGTCTTCAGAGCCTGAGTATAGTGAACCGCGGTAACGGCCCTGTGAGCTTCCCCGGCATTCTCAGGGTTGTGGGTTTTTAAAAATCCGAATTACATCCTTTCGTAATGTCATGTTAAAAATTGCACCTTGTGTTCACACTTTGTGAACAATTTGACAAACTGTAGACGGACATCTCAAATCAATTGAAGAAGTCCAGATCACTTAAGCAGACCGTATTTTACGAATGCACCTCATGCAAGTGGATGAAAGGATGTCTTGTCGCCGAACTCGACCAAGCTTATACAGAAACGGGATTGAAGATAGGGGCGATGGCAAGCTAATTTGCAATGTTTTGCCATATTCTGTCTTCATCTAGCCGATTACACTCCTGACCACCGCCTGGAACCGAAGCCACAAACATGCGATCTGTAGTGACGAAGAACGAAGGGTGACGAGGCACTGATGAACCTTAGTTTTATGGAGTGCCTGTGACCCAGCTGAGAGGCTGACTCGGTCTTTCACAGTGCTGAGGGGCCCGAGTGCAGCGGCTTCTTTCCAATGTGGCCTTTGCGGCATTTCCACTCATATGGAGTCCGAGCTGTTCATTTAGAAGTGGGAATGATGTAGTTTGTGCCACGCGCAGACGAACTGTTCAGTACCCGCGCCCACCACTGATGCGTGCGGAGGCAGACATTTCTGTTTAGCCACAGTATATAGCATCACAGGCATCGCATCGAATATAGATTTCTCGGCACTTTTGAAATGCTAGTTGTTTTTTACACATTTGTTCAGGTCTGACGATGGCCTGGGAACCAGCGTCGAAAATTTACCTAATAAAGTTTTCTGTATTCCCAGAGAACGTGTTTATCTTCAAACACACACACACACATTTATATATATAATGTGTTAGGGGGCGCTCACCGATCGTTCATACGGAACTCACTCGTTCCGTTGTGTCTTAAGGGCTCTCTCTCGAGCCCAACCAGCAGCCGCGCAGCGGCGCATGATATATAGGCAGAATAGTATTACCGACAAAGACATGGGAGACTGGAATGGCCATTTCTGGCTTATTAGCCGTCGTCAGCCAGCCATACCCAAGCCCGAAGTGTGGAACACCCGAGCCTCGAACTCGCGACCTGTTGGTTTAGAAGTCAACGCCTCTACTCACCGGGCCACGAGCCCGTTGCCCTGTCGGTTTTCG
>CACRXP010000130.1:431898-444238 GCA_902702965.1 Spirometra erinaceieuropaei | reverse complement strand
CGATCGAAAACCGACAGGGCAACGGGCTCGTGGCCCGGTGAGTAGAGGCGTTGACTTCTAAACCAACAGGTCGCGAGTTCGAGGCTCGGGTGTTCCACACTTCGGGCTTGGGTATGGCTGGCTGACGACGGCTAATAAGCCAGAAGTGGCCATTCCAGTCTCCCTTGTCTTTGTCGGTAATACTATTCTGCCTATATATATATATATATATCACTAACCGTATGGGGAACGTTCAGGAACCCACTAGGTAACCAAACGTCTCTCAGCTGCCTTATGCTGCAGGAGAAACATCGAAGAAACATGTGTCTGGGCTTTCAACCAGTACCTATGTCGGGAGTGCGGTATAACCATCTGTCATAGTGTAAAAACTTAAACGCTGGATGAAATCAGCGGTAATGCGGCATTCCCACTCATGTGGAGTCCGAGCTGCTCATTTAGAAGCCTGATACACTTAGTGGGAGCAATGTCGTTTGTGGTACACGCAGACGGACTGTTCAGTGCACGCGACCACCACCAGTCGTCCTGAAATTTTCGTACTATCGAAGAAAGGTGATTGAGGGAAGGCGATTTGCCATAGATGCACTGCAAGTATACCTCACTGTAAACTATTTCACGCGTAAGTCACCTCCTGGAAGAGTTGTCGTACTGTCTTATTCCTTTTTCGGGTTTGGACAAAGAGGGACGTCGAAAACGGACACTTCCGGAGGTGGCGAGATGGAGGGGTTAGGGAGATGGGGGGAGAGGGGGGTATTATGTATCGCCCGGCTCCTAATTAAGCATGCAGGTCGCGTGAGCTCGACGGAAGTCAGTCTTAGCGGTTAAGGGCTTCTTCCCGTCCGAGCCTAAAGAGAGACTGCTAAGCAATATCCCTTTGTGTAGTTGTTTTTTCGTTTATGTCATCAACACCGCCATCGGGGGAGTGGAAACACCAGTTCCGGTGGGTTTTCTAACAACCTGGTCGCTGAATTTTAATGTGCGTTCAGATATTTGTGCCATCGACAAAGACGAGACGGAGCCACAACTTCTCATTCCCGTTCACTCTTTTCAGCCAACCGGAAGTTGGGTCTGGTGACGTAAAAGGGGGGGGGGGACTCCTGAGGGTATTTATGTTCTACAGGGCGCGAGAATTTACTTCCAATTTCCCCCTTATCACTGATACCAGAGAAAACATTGCACTGAGCATTAATTCCGACAACTTAAGATATTCAGAAATGGTGGACGAATGGCAAACTGCCGCTTCCTAAAAGATCATTAGCAATGGCTTATTTGACAAGGCCATGGAGCTGAAGGTAAAAGACCTCTCCACTAGTAGTATGGCGTTGCGGTGCGGGCAAAACAGACGACCCGAGACAAATTAATTGTAGCTTTGAGTTATCTCGTCAGCAGGTGTCCCTTGCACGTATCGTGTCCACCAAGTCTATTATTTTGTGTGGCAAAAGGGGAGGATTAAGCGCTTTTGTTGGTCGGGTTTTGTTCTAAACGTCTCGTTCTCGCGAATTACCATTTCAACGGCACCGAAGTCTAGTTTATGATCCCTTTTTTGGCCCCGAGGGGAAGTTTCGCAGTTAAGAAAATATTTGCACACTACTATTTCTTCTACGCCCGTTTAACCGTGACCAACCCTGATTTGGTCTGGCCTCTGTAGTTGCAAGAGCAGTCAGGAGAGGGAATTCGGCAGTCAGTCCGGTCGCTCACCGACAAGCATCTAGTTTCCGACTAACTGGAATCGACGGAAGAAGTTAGTTCTGGGTCGATCTGTAAAAAAATGACCATTTAAGCAGGAGGCCTGGTCGATTCAGAGCCCTTTTGCTCTGTGCTCATGTATGGCAGCCCTGGTGAGGCAGTAGTTGTCCGGTTTATGAAGCCTTTCAGCCGCTTTTGCCAAACATTTGGTTGAGGAGACCGTGGGTTTCATCTGCCTGTTTATTCGGGTTACTAAAGAGGGTCTTTTTTCACGTCGAAAAGATGTTGAACTATATCTGATCGCGCGTCACCTGTTTATAGTTCTGAGAGTCGAGAACTGGCGCCATCGCCCTTTTTACCTCCGTTTTGCAGTCCAGTGTTCAATTCCACATTTCCTGCGGAAAGTTTAGCTGTTAGAGTATCCGAGTTCGGGTACTTGAGCAACGTCTATTTCGTCGAGCGCTATCTGGTTTTAACGCAACAAGTGAATCTTATATACGGTTTTTTCGTCAACAGGTGTCATCTGCCAAAGTCGCGCCCGCCGAGTCCGACATTCTTTGGGGTGAAGGGAGGGAATTCAGCGTTTCCATTAATCGAGTTTTGTACTAAACGTCTGGTTCCTGGACTGCCTTATTTGTCAGGCACACTTCCATCTTGGTAACGCTGAAGCTTAACTTATAATCCTTCTGACCACGAGAGAGAAGTTCTCCAAAAGGATCATATCTGCACAATACTATTTATTGTACGATCATTTAATCACAACTAACCCTAATTTCATCTCGCCTGCGTATTTGCAAGGGCAATTCAGACAGGAAATTCGGCAAGCCAGTCTAGGTGCTCACCGGCACTTATCTAATCGGAGTGGGAAGAGCTCGAAAGGACGTCTGGGGGAACTCCTGGCGCCTGGTACGTGAATTAACTCGGAATTTCATCATTTGTTCATCAGTGGTTGGTGATAGTTGCGAGTACAGTAAAGGTTTGGCATCTACTGCAGGTGTGCTAGTCACTCGCACTTCTCACGGATTTCTTCCATGAAAGCATGTATGAAAGTTGTAAATTAGTGTAGTAAACGCCGAACACTTCGTAAATGCGGTGCTCGCCGATCATGTTACAGGACATGTTTGTACTATTGGGCTCTTTGACCAGACTATACTGAATGCCATATAACGTTGTGTTACCTCAGACTAGATAGCATGTTGCCTTTTGGATGGTAATCCTTCCAGTTGGCGGTCAGTCCTAGTTCGGAAAACTAGTAGCGTGCATTTTTCGATATTTTTTTTCCAACGCCTGTATAAATTTATACATATTTCTCGTGCAGAAGAAGCGCAATTCACTATTCACATAAAAAGTCTTAAACGTGGAGGGGACCCAGGCAGTAAAGCCTTTTTGAAGAAGCTTAGAATTCGACTTCCTTCTAAATTTTCCGAGCTAAATAATATGTAGTTTCGTAAAATCAAGCAGCCTTGTGCAAAAAAGCCTGCCTGTCGAGCAATGAGCTTCACAAAAACGGGCACGAAAACTGATGCCTGAAAAATATTCCATTCAAAAGTTTGCATCGTACGAAGCCATAATGCAGCATACGATTACTTTTTCGTGCTAGCCGCTCTTACAAGCTCACTTATCGAATATCTTCAACCAGGAGGTTCACTTAAGGCGTTCAGTCATTATAAATGTATTTTTCTAAACGGTCCTTACAAAGTTTGCACTCCGGAACTGACAACTGATTGCACGAGGACAGAATCCGGCATTCTGGAAGCATTCCCGTTACTCGCGATGACTCTCGCAACGGTCGGCCCACCTTCTGAACCCCGAATAAATCAGTAGACACCACAGAGACACCACCGGAGGCAATCATCAGGCGTTAGTTAAGGAAACCGAAAGACCCACTGCTACGACAAGAAACGTCTGGAGTTGTTTATCGGATCTGGTGCAGTTGCGGACAAAGCAACGATGTCGGAGAAACCGGAAGACAACTCCAAACGCGAATGGCCGAACACGCTGCAGCGGTGCGGAGAAATGATGCTAGTTCTCAAGTTGCGGCTCATTCGACGGGTTCCGGCCACACATTCAAATTTGACGAGGCCGAAATTCTCGCAAGAGGTGACAACCGCTTGAGTCGGGAGCTGCTTGAGTCATGGTTTACTGGCCTCCAGTCTATTAACAAGTGCAATGATCTTCCCATTCAATACTCGGTGCTGAGACTTCGCCTAGGCGGAATACTTGGCCACGCGGGGAGCGCACAGGTGAACACTCCTCCCAACACCTGGGTCAGCGCGTCAGATGGTCGAGCAATCATCACACCAGCATCCAGAGCACGTGATGAGATTGCAGCAATTAACGACGCGAATGTCAGCCATCATACCACGTGCAACGATCCCTGATGAAGGGGGTAGCCGTGAATATTCACAGGTAAGTGGTAGCATGACTACTGCATACTATAAATACTGTAGCCCCATATGCATGAACCGCCCGTATCTGCTTTTGTCTCTGATGATGGGTTCGAGTAGGAATCCGAAACGTCAGGCCAATAAAGCTCTTGTCCCGGCGATCGTGTCCTTTAACACCACAGTGTGCTGGCGCTGTCCATAGTTAGCAAACATCCTCACCTTTGATAATGAGCAGATAGTAAAAACTTTTATTATTCCCTACTGCCGCTTGTTAACAACAAGATTTCCATTATTTTGGCATGCTTCTTCTGCAGTCTGCAGCTCTACTGAGGCAGAAGGAAACGAGAGACGAAAATCGCTGGTTGAAACGCCAGACTTCTCTCTATTCTTTTGACATAAGGTTCTCCCAGGAAATGTGTTACGGCTTCTGTTATTCAACTTTGGCAACCTGGTTTAACGGTTTCGACTGAGATTGCCTCGTGCCAACTGTCAGCTGACGAAGCTACGATCACTGGAACAGGAAATTTATTGGCCTGAGGTTTCGAATTCTCGCCCGAGAACTCATCATCAGAGACAGCCGCAGATAAGGGTAATGTCGAAAGTCCTTCACTCACCTTGTGGGCTCAGAGGTTGCGTGTTGAGCGGTTTGGGAGCAGTGAGTTGGTGGAAGGCCTTGCTGAAGATCTGGAGGAAAAGAGCTTCCTGGTTTACTGCAGAGGAACCTGTTAGAACTGCGAGTTCTTGTTGCACGACCGGTGTGTGTGCTCTGCCGACCAAACTGTCCGGTGTGAAAGCTTGCTCCGATGGCGTCTCGATGGCGGGAGAAGAAGAAAAAGACGGTCCGCTCTCCATGCTGGCGACTGTTTTAGAATCTCTCCAGTTTGCCGGTCTATAAAATATGCGCAGTCGAATAGGGGGGCGGGGGAGGGGAGGGGAGGTAAGGGCAGCTGGGATGGTCGCAGCAGCTTCGAGCAGGCAGCTCCCTGCGCGCGGACATCTGATTGGACAAGCTTGGTGCGCGCGCGCGCGCGCGCGCGCGCTAACTAACCGATTCCGGTGGCGCGCACGCGGGGCTGACAGGGGATTTCAAAACAGGCGACGGAATGAACTCGACGGACTGTAATGCTGTGTAATGCCGCCTGCAATGTGTGCTCAGAAAGACTGATCATCAGATCCTGATTCACATGGTCGTTGCCTAATGATTACAAGATTTTCGTAAAAAACGGAGACTCGACAGGAAATTCAAAGGCGACGAGATTGACCTGGCAGGGAAAAGGATGGGAGCTAATCATGACCTCCTTACTTCCAGCACCGTGTCAAATTAACAACATGGTCCAACTGTTTGCAAAGCTCTGGCGGCCTCGAAATAACGCATAAAACCTGCCGTTCTCGCTCGAAAGTGACTTTTAAATATCGACATTGACTAGTGTCCGCTAAGGGCTTTGTCTGTAAACTACCCGACATCCTTACTTCGGTCTTCAAGCGGCATTTTGGCATCATTAAACTCTGAATACATTCGCTTGATTCGTGCCAGATCGGGGAAATGGTATCCGCAATACTCATAATCAGCGACCGATATCATTAAATGCTAATCGAAATCCTGAAATATGTTTTCGATTAGGGAGAATTTCCTAAGCGGTGCAGTAAACATGATTATTTTGCGACATCATCCCGCGACACACCAGGCTGTTGAAGTTTAAATGCGCTTCTTTTCGGCCGTCTGTAAAAACCGCATTCAGCAAAAAATGACTACACTAGGTGGGCTAACTCATGAAATGTCAACTGAAACTCCGAAATGCGTTTTCGTTTCGAAAAGATTAATTAAGTAGGGTTGTAAAACTAATCAGCCTGCAGTCTAATTCCATAATAATCCAGTTACCTCAGGATGCCGGCTTTCGAATGAACTTCCTTCCGGCTGCACGCAAAAACTATACTCTGTAAAAATGACTACTAATGTAGCATGCATTTTTCTCATTGATTTTCGATGCCTCTTAAAGTCCAATTATATTTCATGGAAAAAAATGCATAAAAACATTCATTTTCCCACTCATTCCGTAGAAAATTATGCCTTCTTCCAATTTTATACTCGAATGAAAGGTATAATTCGGTTTTCGGAAACTTGTTCAATTCCCGAATAATTTTGAACCCGCTCTGCCGTCACACTTGCATTCAGGGTTTCCAAACTGCAAGCCATGTATTTCCCGCGTACTGGAAACCATACAGTTCTCTACGGTATTAAGAGGAGACCATATGGGGTTCATAAAATTTAGCAGTCGATTTGAGCCATACTGTTAACTGTACAAACCACATTGGTAAATGCAGAGACATGACATCTTATGAACGACCATTTCACAGTATTAAAAAAGTCTCACAATTAGAAATTTCTTTAAAGCCGAATTATATCCTTCTTTCGAGTATAAAATTGGAAGAAGACGTGATTTTCTACAGCATAAGCAAGGTAATGAGTATTTTTATGCATGTTTTCCATGAAATATAATTGTATTTTTAAGAGCGTCGAAAATCAGTGAGAAAAATGTACGTTACATAAGTAGTCATTTTTCACAGGGAATGGTTCTTGCATGCAGCCGGAAAGAAGTTTGTTTGAAAGCCGGCATCCTGAGGTAACTGAATTATTATAGAATTGTGTTGCAGGCTGATTAGCTTTACAACACTACTCGATAAAAAATTTCGAAACGAAAACGCATTTCGGAATTTTAGTTGACATTTCGTGAGTTAGCCCACCTACTGTACTTGCGTAACATGCATTTTTTCCCACCAACTTTCAATGCCTTAATAAATTTAAGTCTGTGTTTAGCAAACACGCACGAAAATATTATTATTTGCGTCCATTTGGTCGAAGATATTTTCTTCTTCTTCTTCTTCCTCTTCTTCTTCTTCTTCTTCTTCTTCTTCAAATATCACACTCGAAAAGAGGGTGTCTTTGATTTTACGGAAATCGTTCAATCTCTGAATTACTCTGAATTCGCTCTGTCGTCACATTTGTGTTTGGGATTTTCACTTTACAAAATATATACTTTGCGAGTAGGGAAAAACATGCATTCCTTTTTGCCATCAAGAAGATGCCAAAAGGGACTCCTAAACTGGTGCGACGGCTGTGGAATAGGTTTCATACTTAACGAGGAGAATTATATGACCTTAAAAATCTCGCTATCTGAAACTTTTTAAAACCAAAAAAGACCTTCTTTTCGAGTGTGAAATTTGAAAAAGTGATCTGCTGCCAAATGAATGCAAATAATAATATTTTTACGAATGGAAGAGAGTATGCGCATCCCAGGTTCTTGTTTAAAAGAAGACGAAGGCACGATCACTGGGACGGTAGATTTATTGGCCTTAGCTTTCGACCTCGAACTGCAGTTCATCATCAGAGACTTCTAGAGTGCAGTAACGTGTGAACATTTGTATCATTGTGCCGTGAGGGAGTGGGGGGGGGGACTACGTCCGTGGCTAGGTCTGCTTTGTGCTGTCTGGCCCACAATGGTCCCCGGCATGGTGACGCAGATCGTACTTCGCGGTGATGGGTGCTGCGCCACCTGGTTGCGTGGGCGGAGCGCGTGAGAACACGCAGGCAAACCAATGTGTCTATTGATAGAGTTGGTGTCTGACACGTTTCTGCACGTTGCTGCATTTTAGCAGTGTCTGATGATGAACTCCAATTCGTATTCGAGAGCTAAGGCCAATAAATCTACCGTCCCAGTGATCGTTCCTTCGTCTTCTTTTAAATAGTATTTTTCCGCAAGTTTTCTATAAAATATGCTTGAGTTGATCGAAACATTGAAAATCAATAAAAGAATGCATGCTTCGTTAGTAATCAGGCGGCCGGGAAGACATGCATTCAAAGGTCGGCAGTCTGGCATGTTAGCACTATCACCTAATTATGCCGAAAGATAATCGAGATTACAGTCTTCCATAATGGAAAGCGTATTTAAGGATTTCCGTTAACATTTCAGGACACCGGTCACGACTGTATGCAGCAAGTGTTTACCTACCTAAGGTCCATTTTTGTCCAGAAAATACTACAAAAATATATTTATAGTAGCCGACTTCTGGCAGCTCCAAAACAAGACATAAAACATGCCATTCTTGCTCGCAGAACAATTCTGAATAATAAAACTGGATCGAAAAGGCGACCCAGCAATCAGTGGTTGTCTTTTCAGTGAGCTTCTCAACAGCTTGGTTTCAGCCTCCCGGAACCTTTCTGAGATTATTAGGGCCTTGAAAAATATTGACCACAAATAAGAGCCGGTTTCTCGGAAACCAGATGTTCCCTCAAATTAACAACATGCCAGAGTTTCCCACATCCGTAGCACCATCTGTGTTTTGTCATCCATCTACTCTTTCAAATCTGTCTAATATAGCCGTTCATCAAAAGAAATCCACCAATGTCTTTGATATTCCTGTTAGCACGCATTCTGTTATACATGAGGTCTCAAATAGGCATGAAAGTCTGGGAATATTAGGGGACACATGCACTGAAGGAGAGGTCTTAAAATGTCTCATAATATGGTTTTCAGGCAAAAATCATTCAGTGCAGATGAGGAATTCAGTCAAAATACTCAAAATCTGGCATGAAGTTCATTCAAATTCGTTTTCACGAAAGGAAGACAACTTGGGTGTTATTTACTACGTGATTATACCATGACTCATTTGGATGATTCCACCTAGAAATGCATCGACCAGCACTCAAATGATTAGACGTGAAAATGCTCCACGCTTACCTAGGCTGAAGGCTCAATCACATCTTTTATTCCTCTGATTAAGGGTGAACCGATGAATAATGTTTTTTTGACCGAGTTAACTTAATGGACTAAATTTCCATCCGTGAAAACCTGGCAGTCCCGGTGCGATCCGAAGCCACGAAAGAAAGGACAAGGCCTTGTGGAGTTCTGACTGGGAACCGTAAGTTTTATCACAATTGGCTAAGTTACCCGCCCAACCTACTGCAGTGTATGAGATTCACCAATTCTGAAACAGTAAAATGTGCATCCAGGCAAACTGTTCAAATCTGCCAAAACTTCAATTGATTCAACTAGCCTGGTGGATTGTAGTTTGACTGCAATCGGTCTATGTTTTCAGGACAAGTAGATTCCACACGCTACAGTGGGTAGGTGCTGACAGATTTGAACATTTTAAGTGAACACTGAATTGTGAGAACCCGGCGACCTCGGTGGAATTCGTGCCCGCGAGAGACGAAGTCCCGACTGAGAGTCTGGACTTTTTCGTTTTTGGACACATACTTCATGCCTTTCTGTCGCGAGTTCGAACCCCGCCACGGTCATTTAGTGCGATAATAGCTACTGAAATTGAATTTCCAAAACAAACATCGTATACACATGTAAAGAAACCAAAGTGAGGAAATGCAGAACACAGGGGTGCGGTTTCTTTCGTATAATAATGCTTCCTTATGCAGTGGACAATGCTATAATTAAGAGCATTCGGAGAGTTTTATCGCCTTCGGTATTGTAACCTCCCTTAATAATCATACCCTCCCCACCGTCCTCGGTGAGTTCATCCAGTCCCAGGCCATAAAATTTCCAATCAGCTAGGATACCACCACCCCTTCCGGTAGAACGCCCGCGTTGTCTTAATTCCACTTTGAAGGCGTTGTTCCTATTAATGCTTCGACAAAGGCATTTCAGATCATGACCCCGTGACTTTTCTGTCGGGGGAAAAAAGAACCTCTACCCACGAGAGGAGACGTGTAGGTCTGTGGAGTATAAATACTTAATATATCTTTCCAAAGCCTTCCCCGTGTTTTCTTGGGGCTGGGGGAGGAGATCCGGGCTAAATGGGGCAATTCTCCCTGCCTGATCAATTTTTTGTAATTAGAAAAGCAGAATAAAAGTGCTTAACAAGTATTAAAAACCCAAAATTTACGGAAAAAATTTGAAAACCACCAGACAGTAGGTTTTAAGGAAGTAGTCAAACTTCGTCACTTCTCGATCAGGTGGCAAGGTCATCCCATCAACAGGCTCGGACGGTCGACTGGTGCGAGGCCGACTCTGGGGAATCCTTCCTCATGGCGTATCAGAGCGTTCCTCCATAATAATAAATCTGACGCACTTGAATCTATCCCGACACACTAAGGGTCGCGGCTTTGGAGGCTGCAAACTAACGGGATAACCCCGTTGAACTCGGACTGGCGCCGTCTCCGTAGGGATTTAACGGCATTCTTACCGACCTGAGATCCGCGCCGCCCTCGGGGAAGCCTGGTCCATTAACACATTAACACCATTCATAAGGGGTTTTACACGTTTATTCCAAAGCTAATTTATAATTTCAGATGACCTGCTGTTGGATGGTAGAAAGAAAATCGAATGGCAGCACCCACTCGGTGGCGTCCAGTGAAAAAACCTAGAAATCGCCTGAGTTCGTAGGCTCTCGTTCGACTGTATATTTCTCAAACATCTTCTATAATTGGCACATACTCAGTAACAAAATTCTTCGATCCAGGAGAGAGGAAAAACAATAAAATTCCCTCTATTTAAACCACAAATATGTCTTCTGGAAAAATAAACTTCACATCCGCTTGCGACAAGGTGATATTTGGACTGGTCCGATAAGTATCTGAAACGAATGCCTCAGTCAATAGACAAGAGAGCATTGCGACGCAACAAACCACCAAAATCACACAAAATTCCCGCGACCACAGACCGTATGTTCAGTTACTTAGGGCGTGGAGCTACGGACGAAATATTCCGAAAAAAGGATAGGTAAAATTTCTATTTAGGCATTACAATTCTGTAAAAGCCTTATGGACTCCCTCTCGAGCACAACCAACAGCCACACAGCGGCGCATGATATAGGTGAGCGATCGGTGAGCGCCCCTTACCATTGTATATTCCCGATCGAAAACCAACAGGGCAACGGGCTCGTGGCTCAGTGGTTAGAGGCGTGGACTTCTAACGAACAGGTCGTGAGTTCGAGCCTCGGGTGTGCCATACTTCCGGTTTGGGTATGACTGGCTGACGACGGCTAATAAGCCAGAAATGGCCACTCCAGTGTCCCTTTTCCTTATGGGTAATATCATTCTGCCTATATATAGATAATCGAAGTCGAGTGTGCGCTTTGGAGAAAGGAAGTTTATTGAGCATATTTTCGACGCCGGTTCCCGGGGTTGTCGTCAGACACAGACGGGCAGCAAATGCGCCAACACAGTTAACATCTTAAGTGAACTTTAAATATCGATAATCGCTTGGCATTCGTACCAGTAAGCGGCCGTCGGGCGTGTCACTCCGTTCTGAACGGCCTTCGCTTCTTCCATCTCTCCTTGAGATTTCTGCCCCCGGCATCTAACTCGATGCGCCGGTTGATGCCTGATTCGCCCGAGTGCATGGCCTCGAGGAACTCTCGGCCTTTTTTGGAGGGGCACACAGCGACAATGCGGGTGTTCTCCCAAGCGAATGTTTGCCCGGTGTCCAGGGTGTGCATGGCTACTCGAGACAGGTGGTCTCGCCTCTTTACTGTCAAATGATGTTTGTAGATGCATGTAGAGGCGCATTTTCCAGTCTGGCCGCAATAGACGGTATCACAAGCATCACAAGGGATCGTGTAAACGACTTCTTTCTTGTCCGAATAGGTAACTCTATCCTTCGGGTGCGCGAAATGAGTGCGCAAAGTAGTAGTCGGTCGGTGCGTCACCTGAATTCGGTGCTTTCTTAAGTGTCTTTCAACGAGTTCAGACACATTTTTAATGTAAGAAAGTGTTCGCCGGACTGTTTATTGGAATCACGGATATTTAACCGCTAGATTCTTGTCCTTATTCATTATGATATACCATGTAATAAGGCAAATTTAATGCCTTACACTAGCTAGTGCACAGGTTTTAACGCTGACTTCAAGGCAAGAAGGGGTGCCGAGGGCTGAGGCAGCTTCAAAGTTCACTAGTCCGTCCAGTCTACGCTCGCATATAAAGATGACTCCTTGAAATCTCCCCCTACCAGGTTCTTTCGAATTTATCTATAGGTGTGCGCGATTTGCAGGTTGCTCCACGTCCCAACGACTGCGGCCAGATGTAGCGAACAGCGCCCCCTGCCAAAGTCAGCCCAGAGATTGTACCATCGCCGGCCTCCCTTCTGAGGTGTCTGTGCGTCCCCGTGGTTGCAAACCCGTTGCCCCATTTCCTGCCGTCTTTGGTGGCTTCGTCGTTGCAACTTTGCCCCGAGGGTGGGTGGAAATGGCGGAAGCGGGAGAGATAGCCCAACGACGTGGGGCGAAGCATCGTGCCACCACCTGTTTGCCTGGGTTGCAGC
>CACRXP010000130.1:392576-425988 GCA_902702965.1 Spirometra erinaceieuropaei | reverse complement strand
AAGACTGCCGAGCATTATACTCACGAACCATTTCGGTCACGTCAGGAGACCGGCCTTTGAGCGAGCCTCTTTCTGACAGCCCAAAGAACAGCACGTTGTAAATGCCTTCTTAAGTAGTATCTTTCTTCTCATTTATTTTCAGCGCCCTTATACACTCAAGTGCATTTTGTGAAAACATGTACAAAAATAATTTTTACTTACGATCATTTGGCAGTAAATTACGTCTTCTTCAAATTTTATACTTAAAGAAAGTGCATTATTCGATTTTCAGAATGTTTCAATTTATAAGATTTGTTGAAACCAGTCCATTCAATAATGCTGCTTGGAAAGTATACAATATGGTCCATATCCACTGCGAAATTTCACGAGCCCTATATGACGAATTCTTAATAGCATATATAAATGTGTGACTTCCCCTACAGGGAAGATATACAGCTTGTGTTTTGGATACCCTCAATACAGTTGCAGTGGTAGATCAGGCCCAAAATTATCTATTTGAGATTTCTTCCAACCGAAAGATATAATTTTTTTCAAGTGCAAAATTGGAAGACGTAATTTGCTACCAACTGGGCACAAAAAATTACTTTTGCGGGCGTTTTCTGCAAAATATGCTCGAATTCTTAAAAAACATCGGAAATCACTGAGCAAGATTTATGCTACCTAAGTAGCCAATTTTTATAAATTATGATTTTGCTAGCGGTCGGGAGGAAGCTCGTTCAAAGACCGGCATCCCTACGCCACTGAAATATTTTGTGACCCTGCTGCGAGACAGTTAGCTTTACGACTACTTAAGGGATCTTGCCAAGGGTGTGGTGTGTAACCTCTTGGGAAAACCGTAGTTACCTATGACCCTAACGTCAACCATGACCATTGTTGTAATGAGTTACCATAACCCTTAATCCACAAGCATTTAAGGAAAACTCGAACGTAACGCAACACTGATCCTAGGTCTTAAATCCCTAATCCAAACCATAGGATTTAGCCCAAACCAATGACCAGAATTCTTTTCCCCAACCCTAGCCTCAGCCGCAAATGCAGACTATAACCCAGGCCTGACGACCTAGGAATAACTCAATTAATACCAACCCTGACTCCAACCGTATCCGTAACCCCAATCTGAAGCCCAGTCCAGGCAAATTTAACATCAGTCCACGTATTGCAGAACCCCTTCGCTGACCTTTTGTCGGGCAAACAATGATGATCCGCGAAATAACGCTGCCGGCAAAGACAAGGAAGACTAGGATGCCCATTTCGGGCCTTTTAGCCGTCGTCAGCCAGCCATACCCAACCCCGAAGTCTGGAACACCTGACGTTCGATCCCTTGACCTGTTGGTTAGAGGTCCAAAGCCCCTAGCCACGGGTGCATTGTCCTGTCGGTTGCTATAGGGTATATACAATGGTAGATGGACGCTCACCGATCACGTTACGGAATTCGCTCTTCCCGTTGTGCCTCGGCGACAGAATACATCAACCTAGACGAGGGTAAACTTTTGGAAACCTGCCCAGGGGGCTACGCACCCTATCCTCGCCGTGATATTTTCTAGTAGACACCTCTCAGAATCTCGGACAGCATTTCATGAGGTATTATAGCTACCGTAGATAGTCACTTTTCCCCATGTTTGATTTTTGTAGGCGACCTGAAAGAAGCGCACTTAAGTCAGCACCCTGGCGTGGTTGGAATACGCTAACACTATGCTGCACGATAATCAGTATCCCGTCATCTAAGGTTACTGCATGCATAGGGTAGACAAACTACCAAACTAACGCATTTTTGAACTGGCGTTCTCAGTCAAATTCGACGTCACTAAGACGGCCAGTGGGTCGGTAAAGCATTTCAGCCAGTGGTTACCTGGCGCTATGCAACCGTCTGTGACGAAAAACAAAAGCATTCATTCCCACCCTGCAATGAGACAGCCAGACACCACTGTCACGCAACCGCACAGTCACGCTCCCGTTTTCTCAATCCTTCACCCCACATTACGCCTCCATTTCTTTTAGCTAGCGAATACTTCCACCTCACATATTTGGCGGATTCAAACAACCCCCCTTCTCATGCAGAACCGAGCCCCGAAACGGGACTGCAGTGCTTATCTACTGCAGCCACGAACTAGCCAGCCAGGAGCTCGGGATCTTGTGCCCCCATTCAATGATCACCATAAATGATGATTGGAGCCAAGGGCTTCAGTTTCCGAGAATCTAAAATCGGCCCTAGTCCCTGAACCTGACGGAAAGCAACCCCATCCGCTAACAATACATGACAGATGTTACTCGCATTCAGTTCCATCACGCAAAACGGAACAGTAAAATGAATATTTTGCATACCAGTTGGGCTTTCGTGAAAAATCTGCTGTCTGTTCCCAATCCCTTATACTACAAGATGACGCAAACACCTCAGATCACATAGAAATGAGCTGATATAACGTGACGGCACTCGGAGACTCAGTCACATACTGCGTACGTTACTCAAGCCTGTGAAGGAAATCAGTCGCCGATCGTTTGACGCACCACGGAAAGCAGGAACATGGCCAACGGAGGCATCCCCCACACAATCACCTGACTTTAAACAAACCGGAGGCAATTTCTATTTTGCGGACATATTGCACCACCTGTTCTTACAGAACAATTTGAGAAAGTTCTGGCCGGTGAATCGGAAAAGAGCGCCAGAAGATGGAGACGGCACATTTAAACAAACCTTCAAACTACGCTCCGTTCAACAGTCACCCAACAGAACAGGAATAAGGCCGGCTTGCAGACTAGTACAAATATACAGTATTCAGATCTGTACAGTGGTCAGACGTCAATACTGCCAGTGATCATGGCTAATTGGTGGGACTCCCAGGGAGGGAAGTAGAGGATGGTCACGCTGCAGGCGTCGGCTGCGGCGGGGTCAGCGGTGCCCGCAGTCAGAGACTCCCCGACAGCATTGGTGGCCGCAGCCGGCTGGACCTCAGCTGCGGAGAGCAGTTCCCGCACAAACCAGGGGAAGGTGGGTGGGCCGTAGAAAATGAAGTTACGAGCGCCTCGAAGTTTCCGTCTAGAAGAAAAAGGAAACGGCCGTGAAAAGAAGAGCAAGGAGGCTTAAGGAACATTAGGACGTCGCACTAGTTCGCTATCTAGGCAAGGACAGACACAGTCACACATCAGGCATTGCCGTTGAAAACACGCACATACCGACAGTTCGACCGTCGTTGCCGACGAAGTCCACCGCGTGCTCCCATCAATCTAAGCATTTAATCGACTACCAGAGTCCAATAAAACAGACTCTGAGCCCTTCGGGAACACTGCGGTTCCAATTTTCCGACGACTATTGGTAGATTCTACTAGTCATACACACAGCGAGCAATTACAGTAGGTGGACTAACTCATGAAATGTCGACCGAAATTCCGCAATGCGTTCTCGTTTCGAAAAGATTAATTAAGAAGGGTTGTAAAACTAATCATCGTCCAACATAATTCTATAATGATCCAGCTACCTCAGGGTGCCTTCTTTCGAACGAACTTATTTCCGACTGCATACAAGAACCATACTCTGCAAAAAATGACTGCTTATGTAGCATGCATTTTCATCACTGATTTTCGATGCCCTTGAAAATTCAATTATATTCCATGGAAAAAATGCATAAAATATTCATTTTTTGCTTATTCGGTAGAAAATCACGTCTTCTTTCAATTTTATGGTCGAGGAAGGAGTATAATTTGGTTTCAAAAAGTCTCTAATTGTGGGATTTTTTAATACCATGAGATGGCCGTCCATAAAACGTCATGTATCTGCATCTACCAATGTGGCTTGTAAAAGTAACAATATCGCTCAAATCCACTGCTTGATTTTGTTAACCCATATGGTCTCCTCTTAATACCGTAGAGAAATGTATGGTTTTCCGTACACGGAAAATATGCGGCTTGTGGTTTGAAAACCCTGAATGCAAGTATAACAGCAGGTCGGGTTCAAAATTATTTGGGAATTGGAAAAGTTTTAAAAACCGAATTGTACCCTTCCTTCAAGTATAAAATTGAAAGAAGACGTGATTTTCTACCGAATAAGTAAAAAATGAATATTTTTATGCATGTTTTCCATGGAATATAATTGAATTTTCAAGGGCATCGAAAATCAATGAGAAAATTGTATGCTACTTAAATAGTCATTTTTTGCAGAGTATAGTTCTTGCATGCAGTCGGAAATAAGTTCGTTCGAAAGAAGGCACCCTAAGGTAGCTGGAGCATTATAGAATTATGTTGGACGGTGATTAGTTTTAAAACCCTTCTTAATTAATCTTTTCGAAACAAGAACGCATTTCGAAATTTCGGTGAACATTTTACGAGTTAGCACACCTACTGCATGTTCACATACTTTTTGCCATTTTTGACTACTACTTTTATAATACAACTATCCACTTTGAGTACTTTCCCGTTCGCATGGCTACATCAGCGAACCGTTCGGGAACGTTCGCTTACACATTTTCATCCCATTTTCCAAATCTGCTTCTCCTCTTGTGTTTGACGAAACGACAGGTGAATGGCCAGTTAAGAACCACTGGAGAGCTACTGGCAGGTGAATTCGATGTTTCAAAAGAATAAGTCTCCGCAATTCATCCATTTGCCCACTACCGAAGGCGGTAGGGGCAGTCCTAAAGACAAGATGGTTGGGGAAGGGAGACCTCCAAAACGTGCCAATCCAATAGAAGAAAAGAGACGAGTCCCAGAAAGCAGTCGTGAAGATGGAGACACGATCGCCGAGACAAGAGTTTTATTAGCCTGACGTTTCGGGTTCCTGCTCGAACCCATCATCAGAGACATCATCACCCGTGTCGGCGTTCGAGCAGGAGCCCGAAACATCAGCCTAATAAAGCTCTTGTCCCAGCGATCGTGTCTCCTCCTTCACGTGCGACAAATTGGCGATTTCCTGACAGTTTGAATCGTAGGAGGTGGCAAACCTACCTTCGGAAGAAGTAATACCTCTCGCTGATAAGCATGATCCGGATCCGACCCTGATCGAACAAGTTTCGGTAACGCTCAGCCTCATTGTCGGGAAGGTACCTGAAAAGGAAAAGACAGGAAGTCACTAGCTGAGGCCGGTCAAAAAGATTACTAAGCAGTCAGAGGCGAATAGTTGCGCAAACTGCGTAGGGCGGCGGGAGGGGGTGCTAAACTCACTCGTGAACATGACAGAAGGAAAGAGACTCCTCACGCAGAAGGTTCCTCAGTTCCTCTAGATCAAAGTAATCTGGCACGTAGATGAGTACTCGCTGATCGATACCCCTGCGTAGGCGGGGTAGGAGACGCTGTTTGAAGGCTGAAAGACGCGCCTGGGGCACGACGCGACCGCCTAAAAAGACAGGTGTTTGGTGCTTACCAGTACATTCAGTGAGGGAAAGTGAAGTGCAGTGAAGGAATTCTCCAACTACAAAATACACCTGCGTGCGCATGAATTCCTTGGTTGATACGACTAAGCTCAAAACAAATCAGTATGCGCTGAAGTAGTTGGCCAACTGGTTATGTCTCAAACGGGAACGCCCACCGCGTGCTCCACAGAGTGGGCGCAGCTCAGGAGACTTGTAGGGTGAATTTATAGCTCAGTATATTTTAAGAGTAATAGGCAATGCCTTTGAAAACCCTATTGTAAACGGTACATTCAATAACTCACTATAAATAAACATGGTACTGAAAAGTTGTCAGTAATATACACATTTAACAGAATATTTTCCATGAAAATGTAGAACCAAAACTTGAGAACATTCAGTTGTAGATGATTTCAGTAAAATGTAATGACAGTCATCCGCATTAGCGGTATGAGTATGCAAGGCGTTGGTTTAGCACCACAGAGCTGTTCTGTTCAGACAAGCGATAGTGTCCAAGCAAATATGCATCGAGTCTTTGCTTGAACGTCTCCGTGGTATCCGCCATTATTACGTCCTCGGGAAGCCCGTTCCAGGCACCGACGACTCGCTGTGGGGCAGACTTGCTCGGTGTCTACTGCATTCTCTCTTCTGTCGCCCATCCTGTCCCAATGGTAGGACGAAGCCAATACGACCGGAATTTGGCGACGACGCAGGGGTTAGAAACAGCCGTCTACGTGTGCCACACACGAACTGGTTTCCACTACGGTAAAAGTGACTCGAATCTCATAAAGATCACACCGGGAGGGGACCATGACTCAAGGGGGGGGGGTCTTAAGGGGCCCAGGCACGTCAGAGTTACTACACAGTGTGGAATACGCTGATTTCCTGTACGGATGGATTTCCCAGCCACTATATCTTCCCAATCCCAGGCACCAGTCGATTGTGCAAGCCTGTCAGCCAACAGATGTATGGGGAGGACAGAAGACCATTGGTATTTCTCGTGAACGCTCAGCAGTCAAAAATTACAGAATATGGTACGGGGCGCTCACCGATCGTTCTTACGGAACTCACTCGTTCCGTTGTGCCTTACGGGCTCTCTCTTTCGAGCCCAACCAGCAGCAGCGCAGCCTCGGGTGTTGCACACTTTGGGGTTGGGTATGACTGACTGACGACGGCTGATAAGCCAGAAATGGTCATTCCAGTCTCCGTTGTACTTATCGGTAATAGCATACCGCCTATAGCATGCGCCGATGTGCCGCTGTTGGTTGGGCTCGAGAGAGAGCCAGTATGGCACAACGGAACGAGTGAGTTCCGTAAGAACGATCGGTGAGGGCTACTCTACCATTGTATATTCCCGACCAAAAACCGACATGGCAACGGGCACGTGGCCCAGTAGTTAGAGGCATGGGCTTCTAATAAACAGGTCGTGAGTTCGAGCCTTGGGTGTTCCACACTTCGGGGTTGGGTATGACTGGCAGACGATGGCTAATAGGCCAGAAATGGCCATTCCAGTCTCCCTTGTCTTTGTCGGTAATATGATCTTACTGAATATGTTGAAGTTGGCACCGCAATGGACACCAGGCCCCGAGGTCACGTGAACTGCATGAAGTCACCGTAGCCAACACGCATTGACAATTGAGACAGTGACGGCCCGGGAAATCCTAAGATATGAGCACCGCTGTCGAACCACTTGAAGAAGCAGTCATGCGGAATGTTGTCATAACAGGAAGGTAGTCCCGAGTCAGAAATGCATTCGACTGAAAAATCTCCGAAAAGAACAGAACACCCAAGTTGACCACCACGATGACAGTGGTTTCAAAATCGTGAAGACTCGGTCGTCCGACTGTCCGCCCAGATCGTTTGTGTGGGAGCGCCAGAACGATTGGCACCCTCCCAAGTCAGACTGTCGTCCGGAGACATCAAGGTGAACGTAGGGCAGTAGTCCACAAGACAATGAGAGAAGGCGAATAGAGGCCTGCCAGCATTGAACGAAGTCAGAAACGAGTACAGACCCACCGGAAGATCAAACGTTTATAGAATTTGCTGAAATAACTACCTGCACAAAATGCAGGGTTCTTGGAGGGATTAGATTGTGAACTCTTGCAAATACCGTGGAATTGAAAATAGGAGGGAAGGGGGGGGTTTGAAACCGGACACCAGGGAGATGCGTGAAGTGTGACAGCCCCTGGTTGTGTCATACGATTCTACCAGTCAAAACTTTGCCGATCCTTAACCGAGAACAATGACGCCCACCAAAAGTTATGCTCATTCATTGAGGCAAAACACGAACGACCTACAGAACCGCACTAGTCTCCCTCTACACTTCGCTGTAAACAACATGGTATTATACTGAAAAACTGGGGCCCTCAAGAGGGCGGCGCTATTGATGCGCTGGGTAAACACGTAGACCGAAGTAGCACACGTATGAATTAAATGAGCTTTGGAAAGTTCGCGCATGCAACGACAAATGTCACACACAGGGCGCGGTAGCACGCCTGGGTGCAGGCTCACACCGGGCTAGTCACTTGCACCAAATCACAGCATCGGATGGCTGACTGTGTCGGACAACAAGGTGGTGCACGGAAGGGGGAAGAGAGAGTGAGATTGACATTGCGAAGTTCCTTTCCACGGCACCTAAGGGCATTGGTCGCTATAAGAAACCCAAAGCGCCTCAAACCACCCCGACGCGTCAAAAGCCATGGCTCCAAAGGCTGCCAATCGACAGGGCAACTCGGTCCTCTCAGGACGAATTCAGGCTGCAATGGCTTCCCCTGAATGAGGCGACGTCGTGCGTGGCACGCGTAGACGGACTGCTCAGTTTATTGGCCACCTCCGGTCGTCGGGACTGTTTTGTCCCCAGACTTAAAAGAGTAAGGAGTGCGACAGACGTTACGTAAGACTGCCACGCTGTGGAGCACAGGGCAGGCATCATCGTTTGCGATAGTCGAAGTACCCTGCCAAGGAAACTACCCAGAGCGGAATCGTCACAGTGGCAGGTTTCAGCTTACTCTGCGGACATACAATAATCACGAAAGACGCCCCGACTAGGCAAAACTGTCGCAGACTTACTCTTCTCTGTGAGGTTGACTGACGGCAATGCCGATTTCAGCAGAAGTGTGTCCTGATAGGCAGCTGTTTGTTTTTTGCGTTTTTTCGGCGGCTCGAGGGCCTCCTCCTCAGCGACATCGCTGAGACCGCTATCCTCGTTGTCCTCATCGTCTGACTCCTTTTCGAACAACAGAAGGGGGTTGGAACCAGCCGAGCCGGACACCCCGAAGGTCAGGAGGGTTAGCTTGAAGTTGTCCAAGGCTGTCTTGGTCTCTTGCGGGGTGCTTGCAGTCGCACCATTAGTCAGTGGTATTGGAAGTTTGAGCCCGGGTACTCGATGGCTGTCCGGCAGGTAGCTGGGAAAAGCGCCCTGATAGAGGGGAGCTGACAGGAAGAGATTCAGTCCCTGGAAGTCTACAAGGTGTCAGAGCAGCGGCAAATTGGGGTTTATCACCGACACGCAAGCAGAAGTTTAGAAGTAATGTGCATGATGTCGGAATGACACCTTTATGGGTGAATGCCGAGTAATTCGGCTTAAGCAGCTCAGAAAAAAACAGAGTCCGCCAAGTCGGAAGAAAACTGCAGACCATCAGATAAAATCAGCGCCCAAAATCAAGGCAGAAATGTCGAAAGGGGAACCATTACGATATGGCGTTTGGACAAATATAGAAGTGCGGTGAAATGTAGAAGAGTTGAGTCAGGTAAGCAATGAGAGACTTTGGCAAAACACAAACACCCGACACGAGAGTGTGAAAGAGGGGAGGGAGAGTGAGAGAGAGAGAGAGAGGAATTCACTTTATTTTGGAATCAAACTCAAACGTTTCAGCAAAAAATAGGCTCCATTCACTATGGGAAGTAAACAAGTTAATAAATCATTCCAGAGTCAAAAAGTATAACACACAAGGAACGATTATTATGAGGGCAGTTCAAGTCTTAGCTTCTGTATTCCTATCTCTTCACACGCAAGATAGCACGCCAGGAATGGTAATACAGAAGCTCGAAAAGCCGATGTTCGACAGGACATAAGCCGGAAGCTGCGGCGCATCGAGAGGGAAGACTTCGCAGAAATAAGATCAGAATGCAAGGGATGGGCAACGTCATGTGAATGGATAGACAACGTGCGGCAAACTTCGACGAGCTGACTCCTACACAGAACGTTATTTGCCCAAGTTCCTATCCTAACAGATGGAATAAACAAGCCGGCAAGATTGCGGAAGGAGTTGGCTATACGACGTGGGTAATCACTTCTCGATGTCGTACTGCATAAACAATTTTCTAAGAGGAAAACTACTTAGGTGGGACTGAAATGATGTTATACACAGGACGCAGGCGTAATTCAACGCATCAGTGGCGCAAGTTTTCAGTAAAAAATGCTTGCACACCTCTTCTGAAAAGGATGAACGAATTCACCAGAGTACCGGAAAAGATCTGGAAATACGCACTTCTCATGCAGTGACTTTTCACAAACGAGAGTAACAAGTGTATCTGCAAAAATTATCAATCCAAACGCCGACTAAAGACTACTACAGCCACTTAAATAGCCCATCCAACTTGAGAGTGTATCTGAATATTTCGGCGAGAGCTCACTAGTTCCAGGGCGACCGGATACAAGCCTCCAAACAACAGAAGTGACGGGCAGTTTATTTAGAAGGTCGAGTCCATTCTGGAGAAACCAAGAGAAAGGACTAACTGGTTCACCAAAAGGATTTTAAGGCAGAGTCCTGTCCGCACCTAGTAGAAAGACAACTACGGACCATCAGATAAAACAATTACCCGAAATTTAGGCAAAAATTTCGAAAGAAGAACCCACTATGATACCGGATCTGGACAAATGTAAGTAATAAGTAGGTAATAGGGAACTTCGCCAAGGACCAAACACCGTAAACAACGATCTGCGAGTGGATGGACAATGTGCGGTACATGTCGGCAAGCTGAACAATATTTTTTCAAGTTTTGATCTTAACAGATGAAATAAACAAGCTGGTAAGACTGTGTAACGAGTCAACCATACGATGGTCCCATTTTAGCACAGTGACAAGCGTAATTACCTTTTCGGTGTCGCACTACATGAATAACTTGATGAGACTTTTAAATGTGCTTTCTGAGGAAAATTACTTAGTAATAAACACAGGACGTAGGCGTAAGTGAACGCACCTGTGGCGGTCACAGTCATGAGAAAATCACAGCTTAGGAGGGCAACGTTTTTCATCAAGGTTTGATGTCTCTATGACGCCAGCCATACGTCCTAGAACGGATGCAGGGATTTTTCATTCTTCGGACCCCGCTTGTAGCACACCAGGCCTTTTAAATTTGCGCTCCTTGCAAGGAGCAGGCGTTTTGAAAGTTCATGCCAAATGTCGTCTTGTCGCAATGCGTTTTCTGTCCCTAGCCCTGTAAATAGGGTCCCTCACGCTTAAAACATTTAAATATGGACTACGCTGAACACTTTAAGAGCCCCCTTAGCCAGCCTGCAGATAGTGGACGACGCGAGTGTTAATTGGTTTGAAGTGAATATCTTATATGCCCTACTGCTAAATTTTAGAACGCAATTTTCGATAGAATGACAGGATTGCTCACACACCTGGAAATTAACTAAATATAGAAAAACACCTAAAATATGCATCACTTATGTAGCGGCTTTTCACGAACGAGAGAAAGACATGTAGCTGCAAAAGTTATAGAGCCAAAGGCTGCCACAGCCACTTATGTAATCCATCCTAGTTAAGAGTCTCTTTAAAGATTTCGGCCAGAGCTCTCTAGTTCCAGCGACGACCGGATACAGGAGGTCTCTAAACAACAGAAGTGATAAGCACTTTATAAAGAAGGTTGAGTTCATTTTGGAGCAAATCTTAAGGGGAAGGAATAACTGGTTCACCGACAGGATTTCACGTCAGTGCGTTACTAAACGAAGTAAGTTATTGCAAGCAGTTCAAACCAGCGCAATTAATTGTACGACGAGGGCAGTGAATGCGTGCGTAGGCCATTTTTACAATTCAGTTTTCATTAACATGAAGGCTAAGTTTTGGCAGGACCTGTACTTGAACGGTCCCAGTCTCACAATCACTGTATTTGCGAAGGACAGTTGGTACTTCCGTTTTCTATCACAGTATCGTAACCTGACTGAACAGACGTTATCGAGTTTATGTGCATTTTTTCCAGAGTCAAGTACTAACAATAAGAATGCCGAGTCCGAGGAAACAGTCATGGGGTGTTCAAGTTTGGCCTGGAAAATGCAAGTCCGTATTGGTACTAACCTAATCCTTACAATGGAGCACTCGACAACCCAGAAAGTGGCTGAAGTTTACGGCTACGGATGTCCGAAATAAGCTTTGGTACTGCGCTGTTACTCATGAAAGGCCGGCGGTTACTTCTAAACGGCAGAAGCAAAGCGTGCAAGACAAGAAACCTAAGCGTAGCTGTGAGACACGCGGGCGAGTAACTTACTCTCACACTTGCTGGAAAGCGCAGAGATAAGGTGCGAATCCACGGCGGAGAAAAGGAGGGTTTGGCGGAATCGAGAGCCAAAACCTGCCAGATAGGCAAGACGGATGCGGGCGGGCGAAGTAATTGATGGCTTTGCAGGACGCTGGTTGAGACGAGCGACAATATCCTGTACGGCGGCCCAGTTCTGCATCAGTAGAAATTCCGCCTGATCGACAATTAGTAGCTCAATCGACGCGGTGACGTACTGCACATCCTGAGTCTTGTCTCTGAAACATAAAAAAGAATGCCATCACCGCGGGAACCCGAAAGCTTCTGGGTTTGGCACGAGCCACAGCGATATAATGGAAACTTCCAACTCTAGGATTTAAATGCCAAGCGCGGGATGAACGGCGTAGTGCCAAACCAAATTAGCAAAAAGGAAAGATGAGATGGGACAGAAAAATCAACATACTCAGTGTCATTGAACAGGGTTTCCAAGCCCAATGGAGAGGCCAGTATGATGTCAGAATCCGCAAAGGCCGAATACAACTTCACCGACTTCTTTGATACGGCAATTCCGATCCGAAACTTGTCATCAATATTTGCTATTTGCAGAAGAATTCAGAGTACGCACAAGTTAGCCAAAGTCAAAAGGGAACTATGGTGACGCAAATGAGTGTTGTTTAAGTCGAGAAGTTTCAGATAGTAAGGGATAATATTCAATGCTATTAGTCTGTTACCGATTGCTGACAAGAGCCAAAGGTTATTAAACGGCGCTTGCCTGGATGCTATGCATACTGACCGAAAGCTGAGGTCTTTTGACCCCACCTTAGATATTTACCAAGGTTACTATTCAAAACGCCTAGAGCCTTCAGATGTGCACATTAAGCCGACGCCACAATTAAAGCTCGGTCGGTGGAACACGCGGGTGCAGCGATTCTTACAGTGCAATATATATGATGAAGGCCAGCAAACTTAGACTAGCAGCGTGGAGGAGTGGATGAGGGAGTGCGTCAACACACCCAAAAGGAAACTGTAGGAATGATGAGAGACAGGAAAGACAAAGGGAAAATTACAGGAGAACCATTCTTCGTAGTCCGCGGGTTTTTTTCCCTTGCGCTTCTCTCGATCAGTCTGCCCTTCCTGAGGACCAAAGTCTCGTTCAAAGCGCTTCCTGTGGCTGACAGTGGAGCCCTTAGGCATCAGGCGAAGCATTTGATGTACAGTACGTCTGGCCGCCTCGCGAGTGGGCAGCAGAATGAGAACTCGAGCCCTGTGGAAGCCCTGATCACGCAGTGAACTAAAAGTGTCCAAATCGAACATGCGTCGACAAAAGAAAGGCTAACTCTGAGGAGAAAATCAGATATGAGGCATGAAAGCGATCCAATGAGATTTCTGAAGAATAATTTTTCATATGAAGTCGCCAAAGCCATACACTCACCTGACTGGTATTATGGGACGCAATCAAACCGGCGTGAACAGTTCCTTACCATAAATGTAAAATAGTCGAACGTAACCCAGAAAGAGCTTTAGCACAGCCATCCTCTCCCCTTTCCCCCAACGGAGTAGTCAGCGCCTAGAATTCTAGCTTTGCAAGCGTGCAGACATAGTTCACCATACATACAATGTGGTGGCCTACACGGAACGCTTTAAATTTTGGTTTGACTCATACCGCCCGTTTTTTGTCGACTAACCAACACAAGTGGGACCTGAAGGATCCGAATAAAATGTTTGGGGAGTTTCCACAATTAACGATATTGACTGTAATTTTAAGATATCAGAGACAGCGGCCTCCTGAGGTTGACGTCTGAACAGAGTCTGAGTCTACCTCAGACCTCTGGAGAGCGTAAGGGCACTATATGGTGGTGTGCAACAACCTGCCTGATGCTTAAAAACGTCCCAACGTACCAGGTAGTTTTATCCTGTAAGCATGGCGTCATACTCGGATGATCCGACTTCTGCACAAAGTGCAGAGCCAAAAATGAATAATAACCGGCCTCTGAATGCTTATATTACTGTTAAACCAGTTATTTTCAATTCCCAACCCGATGCCCCCGTCACTACTACGAAACCCTCCTAAACCATAATTCGAGAGTAGCAAAGAAGGGTGGATGAAGCAAAGGAGTATGCATGAGTAAACTGAGGTTGGCAAACGTTGACCAATAAAATATTAAACACTGCACTCTGATAGTCCGAAATAGACTTACTCATCCAGTCCAGATTTTTCCGCCCGGGCGTTATTCTTCATAACCAACTTTCTCGATCTGAATAGGGACACTGAAATCGCATGCAAGGACGTACTTTAAGGCGTGGTTAAGAGCATGGGCGCTGTAAAGCTCTCGAACTTTTTCCATTTTCGGGTGTCGTTGGTAGTAAAACACATCCTAAGACCTATGTCATCATAAAAGGTAGTTACCTCATAATTGTCTATGATTTGAAACAAATGCTTCAAAGTCGAGTCTAAAGATGGGGTAATTGGCTGCAACGTAAGGAATATTGCGGACTCTTACATTTGCGTTTGATAGCATAGGAAATTTTTTTCTATTGCTTGTTGATCTGTAACAACCTGCCACCGGATGCTGAGGAGGGGGTGAGCAGGTAGAAGAAAAATTACCATAAGTAGTTTACATTCGGCATTTGGCAGTTTATCAAATGTAAGGTAGTTGAAGGTAAAATGCCGCAAAAAGGCGGAACCTACAAGTTGGGAATGATAAACCAGCTAAACCTTCTAGTGGGACGTCAATCTCGTCATCGTCAATCATGCTGCATGCCGTGCTCACATAGGCTAAATAATACTGAACACTGTCCTGTGCTGGGTCAAACACGAAAAGTTGATCCTTGAGTAATTATTCAGGCTCCTCAGACCTAACTGTATTTATGGTGTTTTTTAAGAGATGAATTTTGGCAGAAGTTCTTGACTGTGGTGAATAGATTGAACTTGGAGAATCAACTCAAGATTACACCCTTGCGACGACACAGGTCTCTCTGGGGATCCGTGCACAACTCTAATTGGACAACGATGATGATCTTTGTCAGTAGCCTCAAAACTGTCAATCAGACCGATGAAGGTGAGGGTAGTACACGCCGAGGCAGCGAAGCACTATCAGTAAAGTCTGGGTAAGATCGATATGAACAAAGATAGCAGCGCTTCACAATACCCATTCATGCGAATGGATAGAAAAAGAAGTAGGCGAACACAAAGGGGTAGCGAGAAAAGGCTAAAATTAGAAATCTACTGCAAGAGCTAATTGCACAAACGGAATGAGTAACATCAAGGGTGACCATTTCTGTATGGAGAGGTGACACTGACATGCCTTCAGGGCACCGATGGTTCACTGGAAAATTTTATTACTAGATGGTTCGTGAAATTCCTTTGATTCCAGGCTCTTGAACCTGATTACTAATTTCTTTTTCGACCAGAATATCACCTTTCCGACCAGAATCAGAGAGGCTCAAAGGGCGAATTGTCTGGACCTCGTCCTTACAAAAGACCCACCTAGCACTAGCAAACTGAGGTCCATAGCACCGCTCAGTAAGAACGACCATGTCCTGCTGTTTTGGGAATACCGCCTATACAGCCAATAAACGGATAAGGTTAAGTACTGGCTGGAGTTCTGGCAAGGAAAATTGGCATGACGTTCTTATTGGACATCCGGGTGTTTATTGAAACAATTCCAGAGGAGTTATAAGCGACGTTTTGCACCAAAACTTTTCGACAAAGAGAGTCAAGAATGCTAATAATCCTGCCTGGATAACACGGGATATAAAGACAGAAGTAAACCAGAAATATAAACTATGGAGAAGGTGTGCAACAATGAAACAGTCATCTCATTATAAGCAGCTTCGCCAAAAGTGAAACGGGTTAAGGTCTAGTATCCGCAGGTCGTGGAAGGAGTATGAAACGCGAGTTATGGAACGGACCGTCGACAGGCCAAAAGTGCTCTTCAGTTACATAAACAGCTGGCTAAAGAATAAGGAGATGGTGTCTGTGTTGAAAAGAGAAAATAATGCGGATAATATCGAAAATGACGCTAAGGCAGAACATCTCAGCCGGTCTTTCGCATCCCTATTTACCGATGAAACGGACGTTGACGAGGCTGGATTGCCTAATGAAACAACTGACGAAATAATAGAAAACATCGACTTCACGGAAGAAGATGTGAGGAAGGGACTTCTAGCGCTCAAGGAGTGCAAGTCTCCGGGTCTAGATCAAACACTGACAAAAGATCTGTCGGAGGTGGCTTACGAGCTCCCTAGACCACTTTTGCATATTCCCCAGATTCATTTGTGCGAGTATTTTCAGCTCTGACCGGAAGGTGACGAATATATATATCCCGTCTGGAGTGTATGCCGCCCTATATGTCAGAACATCTTGCCATATGCACGTGACAAGCGAACAATCAAGGTCTTGAAGACCTGTTCAGACCTTATTTGTGCTAATTGGCCAACAATCAGCCCATGACATTCCCCCTGCTATATACCCAACCGTTTTCACAAGCCTCCTCACTTGTGCTGTCTCTTATACTCAGTACACGTCCTATTTCAAAAAGAAGACTAAATAAACTTATGCTTGATGGTCAAACATTTATATGATATCAATGACTGGTATAACTGCTATGTAAATATCCGCATGTTTTTTTCATACGTCTATCTGTAAATAGGGTTTTCCAAGGCTCTGCCTCTACCCCTCATATATACTGAATTATACTGTATTATTTCCAACTAAACTTCTGTTTTGCATATAGAACACCACCCACAAGTGCTCGCAATTATCGGCCGGTGAGACTAACATGCATTTGTCGCAACGTTATGGAAAGAATAGTCAAAAAAGCCATCGTCAAGTTCCTTGAAGGATAGGAGTCCTTTGATATTGTCCAACATGGCTTTCGATGAAACCAGTCCTGGTTAACCAGTATGCTGTATAAAGTGGAGCAGTGGTCCCGCTATTTAGACAAAGGCACAAGAAGCGATGTCATTTATATGGACTTCAAGAAATCCTTTGATAGTGCTCCACATCATCGGTTTTTAATTTATACCAACAAGCGTATGAATGGACTGGACTGCAATGGAATCATGTTTGCCGATGACACTAGGTTACGGCGAGCGATCAACGGGGAGAATGATGAACTGACGCTAAAAAGGACTTAGCCGTCTATCTAAATGGTCCGACAAGTGGCTGCTAAAGTTTGATCTTAAGAAGTGAGTCGCAGTGCGATTCAGAACGAAGGAGATAGCGGATGGAGAGAATCAGCAATAACCGCTTGACGACGATGCCTTTCAATTATGACCGAACAAAATGACCTTGGTATCAACATTTTGTCGTCTCTTGAGCCCTCCTCTCAATTCATTACGGTGGTCAAGGGGCAACTAATGTTCTCTTCGCCATCAGAAAGCTATTTTGAAAAGTATGCGGAGGGTTTACTTGTTCCCAACTGGAATATGGAATCTAAACGCCGCGCCCATGGCTGAAAAAGACTGTAAATTGATGGAACGAGTTCAGAGGTGGGCCACCAAAATTGCAATAGGCCCCAGGACTTTACCATACAGTCGCAGACTTGATGAGCTTTACTTATTTCCTCTTGAGTACAGACAGATCTGAGGAGATCTCATACAGACGAACCGGATTACGAGGACCCGGAAATGTGTATGTGTATATATTCGGAGGGTAAGAGGCAGAGCCCTTGATGACCCTATTTATGTACAGTGCTTTCACAGATTCCTACACAAAATAAAATTGCAGGCATTTACAATGTGATCGGATCACAGTAAAATCGTAATCATAAGGAAGTGCATCAGGCCACTGTAAGTTAGTGCGGAGGGATTGTATATGACAGTATTTTATAGAACTGGCTGTGAGTAGTCATTTTGTAAAGACCGGTTTCTGTCGAAAATTAGACGAGTAAGTTTTCCTTTAAGTGTGCCTTGCACATCGATGATTTCTTCGCCTTGGCCTCAACAATAAACCTGAGTGGACATTCTCTTAAACTTTGAGGGTCCCAATGCCACCTGGACGTTTGCAGATGCTCTTTTTTACAACGAGTCGTCGGTGCCTTTAACGGGCTTCCCGAAGGAATGATAGTAACGGATTCCACGTAGACATTTAAACAAAACCAGATGTATATTTACTTGAAAAATACCGCTTAACTGGACAAAACAGCTCTGTTATACCACACCAACGCCTTCCATACACATGCCGCTAATGAGAATGACTATTATCTCAGTTCACCATTGTCACCTACAAGTGAGTGTTCTCAAGCCCTGTCCCGCATACTTAAGGACGAAATTATGGAAAATGTGTATGTTACAGACGAAATTTTGTTAGCTTGCTTGCCTGACGTTAGTTATTACGTGCGGCGTCTTCAGTAGCGTTTTCCAAGGACATTACCTATTATCCATAAATATACTGACCTATACAACCGGTGGGAAACGCAGAGCTGGAAGGAGCTACAGAGGAGGGCCGTGGGAAGTGCCGACGTAGAGAAAGCGCGTTGCAATATGTTGTGGGTAGGGGGTCGGAGGTAGAAAGGGAAGGACGTTGGCTATTTTCACCGACAAGCAGCCACACCACCTCCATCGCAAATTCACTCAGGAAGTGTGCTCTTCACCCAAACAATTATTTACAATTCGTGGGATTACACTAGGTACCATATTATTTACATCCCAACGCTGAATCGCCAAATCTCTTAAGTAACGTGATATATTATGGTTATGCGTACTTATAGCCCTACCGGACAAAAGGTTGCTTAACAGGATTATAAACTAGGACGAGCGATCTCGGAAAAGAGGAATAAATTTAGACACGCTGAGTGAAATTACGTCAGTTAAATGTAGGCAGAAAAGGGACAGTCAAGTGGAAATTCTGAGGGAGCAAGAGATTGCGCAAATACCTAATAAAACCATAAGGAATCTTGAAGTAAAATACAGGGATCCACAGAAGAAATTGAAAAGAAGCACAGGCTGCGCGGTGCAAATATGAAAACTGGGGAATATCGAAAAAAGAAGAGACAGTGTAGTTATTTTCCGACAATTTTCAGCTAGTCGTCTGTCAGCCGGAGACCGGAAAAACGCGCACTTACTCACTTCGAACCTCTGCGCGATTGTCGATGACCATCTGCGTTTAACCTAAATAAACCGCGTTTAGTGTACATCCTAAGGATGTAATAGTCACCAATCAGAAACAAGGTGTTGAGTGCATGCAAAATATGTTGATTAAATCAGTAAACAGTACTCCACGAAACAACACGAACAAGGGCTTGCCGCAAAGCGGCATAATTACTTTCTTTGGTTGCCACTCGCTCGTCCTCGCAAGGACATAACTTCAATTTCGAGCGCTTGGGGGTCGTAAGCTTGTAGGGTGTCCGGGCTCTGCATCTACTAAGGAAGTACGCGACCTGGTCGGGAACACAATGAATAGACGCTTACCAGGCGTTGTGTGAACGAATCAGGGGCACGGTTCGACGGATTTAAGCACTTACCCCTAGTAGTCGCCCATACAATCTTCACAACTGTTGCTTGATTATACCTCCTCCAGCTTCCTTCATCTCTAAGCGCTCTCTTTTTTCGCTTCCAGATATACTTTCCTCTTGAATAACCTTTCAATAAATATAAGATCTTCAGATAATTTACACACCTTTAAGAGAAGGTTACGCCTTGATATGAATGCTGACTCGATTAACCTTTTATTTTCCTCATCCTTTCCGGAAAACTTTCTCTATGACACTGAGAAAGGGCCACCGGGAATTTAGGACGCCGCCATTAACTTTCCCTATTTGCTCACATATTCTTCCTTTGTGAGTCGTATCGCTTCCTATGATCCCTCACCAGAAATGTTAATTTTTCCCATCTTTCAAATTTTTCTGTTCATGCATAGTGTCCTAACAGGATGCGCTCCATCGACGCTCTTGGCGAAGCCTTATTTATTCACCATATACTAGTAGTCTGGTCACATCTCCATTGCCCCTGGCATAAGTGCTCAGTCATGGTGGTTGGCGACGACCGCCAACCTCAACTAAGTATTGAAGGTCACGCAATAAATGTGCCAGGGGTAATAAAGGATTTGGGCGTATCATACTCCAAGAGTCTCAATCTCTCGGAGCACTGTGCCTTGATAGTCTCCAAAGCACGTAGAACGACCGGGTTTATCCTCCGAAATTTTAAAACTAGGGACATTAGAATGCGCCTTTTCAACATGTACGTTAGACCTGGTCTGGAATACTGTTCGTTTTCATTTAGCCTCATGCGTGCTACTGAGCGGAAGAAGATAGAATCCGTTCAACACTTTTTTACTAAGAGAATTTTAACCCCGGAACACCGACATTTGTCTTACCAAGAACGTTGCCGGCTTACAGGCCTCGATCCTTTATGGTTCCGTAGATTACAAAAGGGACTATTTTTGCTATTTAAACTCTTATATAATCACACATTTAACCCGCTCACCTCTTTAAGACATCATATCCACCCACGACGTAACAGTCACCGTGAGGTCTTCTTATTTCTGCCTCTGGCACGTACTGTTAAATATCGTCGGTTCTTTTCTGTAAATGCAATTGCTATTTGGAATAAACTACCCATGAGTGTGAAAACTCTGCAAAATTTTACTTTATTTAAGAGAACTATTACTCGATTTTTGCATTCAGCAAAGCTCCCACAAATTTTGGGTGCTGAATCTACTGATCGACTGTACCGTAGCGATGGCGTTTGTGGTCTCTGAACACTATGGCCGGTCTCACCAGCTGTTCCTCGACGCCTCTACTTTGACTATCCCCAACTTCATGAAAGGAATTTGACGTCCGATAATCTCCGATACCGTGCAACCTCCCCCCTTCTTGACGGCCGATATTCTACCACCGCCGACAGTTTTTTTCTCCTGAGCCCTCCAAACCACAAAAACCACCATCAACTATATTTTTATGCCTTAAGCTCAGGAGTTTTTTTTCACTGCCGGTCGGATTTGTCTTTAATCGCTTCCCTTGACAATGCCTGTAAACTGGCATTAAATTAAAAAATTTATTTATTTAATTTATTTATTTATCCTCGGATGGACTCGGATGAACGTAACCGATCGCATCTGAGTTCCTACCGCCTCGAGACTGGCCAGTCCTGCCTGACCCGCCTACAAACCTCTTCATGAAATCCGTTATACAATGCCATATACAGCGACGAGTTTCACGGTTCTTGATGTCATCTCCCACATTTCGACCTTATGCGGTCTGTCGACGCTCACGGCGGAACCCTCAGTATTCGCCGTATACTAGTAGTTTGGTCGTACCTCCCTTCCCCACTCCTCGGCTGGGCTCGAAGCGTACTGTGGCCGATCGCGTCTGGGTTCCTTTCGCCTGGCCTCTTGGACACGAATAGTCTCATCTTGCGTATCAATACTTCCCTGACGATATCGGTTCTAAATCGCGTTTACAGTACCACATGCATGCCAATCCTGTTCGACCCGTATACGTACCCCTCAAGGCTGACATTTATTTCTGCCCAGACGATGTCCGATTATAATCCATTATATACCGCCACATGCAGGCCAGTCCTGCCCGCATTTTTCTGTTATTATTTTTTTTATCGAGGGGTTTTTTTCTCCTGTAAAATTAATCCAATCATTTTTAAATTTTCATGTGGAGTTCTTTTTTCACCCCTCGCTAATCACTTTTCTTAACGGACTACTAATTCAAAACTATGAATTGCACTTTGTGCAGATTTTGCCTACCTCGTCTAAAATTCGCATGTTAATTTATTTTTACTTGCATTGATGGGACCCCGACGGGTCTTTAATAAAAATTATTATTATTTTTATTAGTACCAGCGGATGTGAGTTAACTATGCACTGACCTGCTCTTTTGATTCGTCCCCTGAAGATAAATTTGCGTAAGAGTTTAAGGCGATGAAAAAGACGAACAAGTATCCCCAGAGATAGCCTCCTCTTCTTTATTCCTCTTCACCATCTTCTTCTTCTGCTCCGTCTTTTTGTCCTTCCCTGTCTAGTCACTCTAGTAAGGGAATAGGGCCTTCGCCCCTGGCTTCCTAATTATGTCTGGAAATGAAATGTCATCCATGTTTACAACGGTAAAGTTGGATAAGGCAAAGAGATCTGTGCAGGAGTCAGATGCAAACTGCCGCCACCGACGCAATCTTGATAATGCGTAAATTAGCTCTTGGCCAAATGAGCGTCTGTTTTGGTTTTCAATGTCGCATCAGTGTCTGAAAGCACAACCGCAGCAGGTAGCCCGTTCCAGTCTCTAACGACCACCTGCCAGAAGGCTTTCTATCGGACAACCGTATGGGACGACATGTTCTGCAATTTAATGGGATGAGCTTTCAAACGGTCAGCCCCCAATCGATGATTTTCACGGTTCTTGATGTTAACTCCTCATTTGGAACCCACGTGGTTTGTTGAAAAACACGGCGAAATCCTCTGTTTTTGCCATCTTCAGGACCGTTGGCGACCGGTCAGCGTTGTCGGTTAGCGAAGAGGTCTGAGGATCACATTCTCCCCTCTACGCTTTGATGACCACCCTAACGTTTAATGTCTCCTCCTCAGTTGGACTTTAAGCGGACTATGACCGATCGCGTCCAGGTTCCTCTGTCTCGCTACTTCAAGGCGGGTAGCCACATCCGGTTCAGGGATTGTGCCTTGAGGATTTCCGTTGTGAATCCTTTATCCAACACCATACGCAGGCCAGTCCTGTTCGACCCGCATACTTTCCCTTCCATGAGCGACAATTTTTATCCTTAAAAGCAATCAAATCACATTTATTTTGTCTTTCTCATAAGGAGTTTTTTCACTGTTCTCTGGCCATTTTTAATGTCTGATTGTTTATTCTACAACCGTGAACTGAATGCTGTACAGTTTCTACAGTGATGTGAATTCTTTCAAAATTTCTGATATGGAAAAATTGTTGTCTTGTCTTGTCTTGTCTGGTTAATCCAAATTCATCAGTAGAACAACTCGTTTACTTAAACGTATATCTAAGAAGGTCTACCCGCTTTTAGTGAACCTCTCGGCACGCTGTTGGTCTTACCATCAGAGTTCGTTTTAGTCTTGAATAATTTAACCAACAAACCCTGAAAAATTTACGTACTCATCGCTCTGGTACTGGGAGGGAGGAGGAGGTTAGTCATTTTGTTAAAACAATTTATAAAGTATACCGAACAATCGTTCCACATGCACAAAACACAAACACGCTTTACACTATGTGCTGGAAGATACGTTCCGTAATGTTGAGGCCTATTTAAAATCTAACATGACCATAGCAGTTTTGTTTTGAATGATTTGAAAAACTACCCTAGCGATTCGGCTTGGAGTACATATTCAAATTCCCTACCATGTCACCCCTCTCCAGTCAATCAGCCAATGAGGGTCGATGAAGATGAGTTTTTTACAGCGTCTGATGAAATCTTGCGGTCAGCGTGTCAACGTGGACTGCCGAAGGAGACAGTAATTTTATCAAAACAATTTTATCGAATATCGTCGCCGGAAACAAGTAAGGAAAGCCTTCTTGCTCTCAGACACGGTGTCGTACATCGGTGGGGTTTTGCTGGATGATTTGACAACACACCTTTTAGAAGGGCATTCACCGATCGGGTCGCGAGATATGCGCGTATCGTTGGGGCTCGGTCTAGAGCTCCGCAAACAGTCGCACAGCGACCAGTGATAGTGGTGGGGGGAGATTACAGAGTAAGACAATGGGAACAGGCACGTGCATTTCCAGCTATTTAGTCATCGTCAGCTAGCCCCACCCAACATACTGGCGAGATTGCCTGCGGGGATAGAGTTGGGATACATACTAGCATTACAGTACTCGTGAGGATATGAGAGAGAAAGAGGAATTCGCTTTATTTTGAAATTATAAGTTCGAAATTTCCAGCAAAAAGTTGGCTTCATTCACTGTGGACACAAAATAAGTTAAAGTCAAAAAGTTTTAAACAAAAAGGAACGACCATTATAGGGACAGATCGAGTCTAAACTTCCGCATTTCTGTCTGTTCAGACATGGGATAGCGCACCAGGAATGGCAATACAGAATGTTGGTATGTCGATGTGCGACAACAGCTAAGTGAAAAGCCACGCCCCTTGGGCGGGAAGACTTCGCAGAGGCATGGGCGTGCTGTTCCCAAAATTACAGAAGGTATGAACAAACTGTTATCTCTGTCATATTGGCCATCTTAGTCAAACATTATCATTCCTTAGAAAATGTTAATACAGCTGAACGTTCGGGCCAATAGATAATCCATGTTCAACCTAGGAATAATGTGTACATATTAAGTATCGGGAAGCCGGTATTCACTGCCTAAATGAAATTCAGGTGAGGTTGTGGCGGTCAAGGATGCGAGATTAGCATTAATCCCACAAAATACATCCGTTCCGCCAAGGGTCAGAAGTCAAGGAGCTGTGACAACCAGTTTGCTCTGTACACAGGGCAGGCTGCCGTGAGTTGCCTGGGTATTCCTTATGTTTCCGAGCTACTCATCCGGTTGGGAGAGCGTAAGTCGAGATGGAATGTTGACGCGGCTGCCAAATGTCCGTGGCGGCATGAGAGAATGTTTGCAGTAGGTGGACTAACCCAAGAAATGTCGACCGAAGTTTCGAAACGCGTTCTCGTTTCGAAAAGATTATTTGATTATGGTTGTAAAAATAATCATCGTCCAGCATTATTCTATGATGATCCAGTTACCTCAGGACGCCTTCATTTGAACGAACTTATTTCCGACTGCATACATGAACTACACTCCGCAAAAAATGACTGCTTAAGTAGCATGCAATTCTCTAATTGATTTTCGATGCCCTTAAAAATCCAATTATATTTCATGAAAAAAAATGCATAAAAATATACATTCTTTCATTTATTTGGTAGAAACCTGCGTCTTCTTTTAATGTTATACTCGAAGGAGGAGTATAATTTGGTTTCAAAAAACTTTTTAGTTTTAATACTTTTTAATACTGTGAAATGGTATCTGCGTTTACCAGTGTGGCTTGTTAAGTTAACAATATTGCTCAAATCCACTATTTAATTTTATGAATCCCATATGATCTCCTCTTAATGCTGTAGAAAAATGTATGGTTTTCCGTACGCGGAACATATACGGCTTGCAGTTTTGAAACCCTGAATGCAAGTATAACAGCATGTCTGGTTCGGAATTATTTGGGAATTGTAAAAGTTTTTTAAAACCGAATTATACTCTTCCTTCGAGTGTAAAATTGGACAAAAACGTGATTTTCTACCGAATAAGTGAAAGAATGAATATTTTTATGCATGTGCTCCATGAAATATAATTGAATTTTTAAGGGCATCGAAAATCAATGGGAAAATTCATGCTGCTTAAGTAGTCATTTTTCGCAAAGTGTCGTTCTTGCATGCAGTCGGAATTAAGTTCGTTCGAAAGAAGGCGCCCTGAGGTAACTGGATCATTATAGAATTATGGTGCATGATGATTAGTTTTACAACCATATTTAATTAATCTTTTCAAAACGAGACTGCATTTCGAAATTTCGGTTGACATTTCATGAGTTAACGCGCTTACTGTAGTGTTAGATGAGTGATTGGCTGGTTAAGGAACGAAATTGGGGTGTGAGGGAGAGGAATTCGCCTTATTTTAAAATTATAAATTCAACAAATTCGGCAAAAATGGACTCCATCCAGTGTGGACAGAAAATAAGTTAATAATGTGCTCAAGAGTCTAAAAGGTTTACACAAAAAGGAACGACTATTATGGGAACAGTTTGAGTCTTAGTTTCTGTATTTTTGTCTCTTCACATGTAAGATAGCGCGCCAGGATTGGCAATAGTAAATGTTGATCTAACGATGCACGACAAGAGATAAGTCGAAAATCACGGCACATGGGCGGGAAGACGTCGCGGAGATTAGTTCAGAATGAAGGAACTGGACAACGTCATCCAGAAAGCAATCTGTGAATTGAAAAGTCAAATTGGCGAAAACGTGTTTTCAATAACTCTTCATCAGGCCAAAACAGTTACAAAGAAGTTTAAGTTATACAAATTACATGACTTATAAATGATTCGGGGACAATTAACATCAATCGTTCCCACGCCAATCATCGTTCCCAAGCCACTCGCATGACGAGACGTGCTATGGCGTGGTCGGCGTGTCGTGGTCTTTGTGTTAAGGGGGCGAGGGAGAGGGGGGGCATATGCTGTGAGTACGTCGGGTACCTTGTGCACACACCCTGGCATCAGGAGGTTGGGGCGACGTTGGGGTCGGCGTCGGCCACGGAAGACAGAGCGCCTGTGTCAGAGTCTTCTGACAGCATAGCATTGGATTGGCTAGCCGTATAGCCACTGCCTCGGCTGTAGCTAGCACCCGTTGGCGTAGGCCTCTGGAGAAGCTTGCTGGTGTCCGGTACCATGGCAACTGCAGAAAAGAAGGACTTATTTACAAGACTGCCTTTTCAAGGGGACGCAGCAAGTGAACTAGTAAGAAGACGTCTGAAGACAGCGATCACTAGCACTTTCCCCGTGGCGAACTTACGTGTGTGTTTCACTAACTCTCCCCTCCAACGCTTGGGAGGTAAAGACCGACTCCCGTTGCAGGCCACATCGATGTGTATTTATTCATTCACTTGCTCCTGTGGAGCGGGATACATTGGCCGTACAACGAGGCGCTTGGAAAAGAGAGTACGTGAACACATACCGGCCTGGCTAGGCAAAGGTGAGAAGAAATCGATCTCGAGTTCTATTCTCGCATATCTTGTCGATGCGAATCACCGAGTCGATGCCAAAGAAGCCTTTCAGATTGTCTACAGGACACCAGCAAGCTTCTCCAGAGGCCTACGCCAACGGGTGCTAGCTACAGCCGAGCCAGTGGCTATACGGCTAGCCAATCCAATGCTATGCTGTCAGAAGACTCTGACACAGGCGCTCTGTCTTCCGTGGCCGACGCCGACCCCAACGTCGCCCCAACCTCCTGATGCCAGGGTGTGTGCACAAGGTACCCGACGTACTCACAGCCTATGCCCCCCCTCTCCCTCGTCCCCTTAACACAAAGACCACGACACGCCGAACACGCCATAGCACGTCTCGTCATGCGAGTGGCGTGGGAACGATGATTGGCGTGGGAACGATTGATGTTAATTGTCCCCGAATCATTTATAAGTCATGTAATTTGTATAACTTAAACTTCTTTGTAACCGTTTTGGCCTGATGAAGAGTTACTGAAAACACGTGTTCGCCAATTTGACTTTTCAATTGTAACATGGGAATATTCGCTGAACTTAGACAATCTGTGAATTATTTGACGATTTTAAAATGTTGTTGTATGATAGTATCGATTAAAAAGACATAAGAAACACTGGCAACTAAATGGAGCATTCACGCTGCAAGACAAGAGATGAGTCGAAAGCCACGGCGCATAAGGCGGGAGGACTTCGCAGGGATGAATTCAGAATGCAGGGGATGATCAATGTCGTCCAGAATTCGACCAACAAATCGCTTAGTCGAATTGAAATGCCGCTGAAGAATAAGATCGACAAAAAGGCATAAGAAACATCGGCAGCAGAAGAAAGAATTCGAAGGACTCGTTTTAGATCTAGCAGATTTTTTTTGAAAAAAGGGGGAATAATGACAGGCGAACAATAAAGAAAAAGAGGAAGAATGCAGGCATCTATGGATTGCCAAACTAAGGGCTGAGGTGTGTGGTTGAACGCAAATGCCGACTGGGCAAGATCTCGTTTCGTGGCCGTACCTGTTAGGGGTTAGGGTTAAGGATCAGGGGCTAGGGCTAGGGGTCAGGGTTAGGGGTTAGCGTTAGGGGTTGGGGTTGGAGTTTGAGTTAGGTGTCAGGGTTAGGGGTTGGAGTTAAGGGCTAAGGTTTGAGATTGAGGTTAGGGGCTGGAGTTGAGCTGGTGTTTGTCCATTGTTGGTACGGCTACGAAGTAAGATCCGACCGCCGAATGTAAAAAAGAAGTTTACGAACTTCAGTGAAAACGGACTCAAAATGCAGGGAAAACGAGAAATATGATGACGAAGTAACGCCAAGGTACCTGAACATGGATACCTCTTTGGGAAGGATGTCAAAGGGATTCAGGACTAGGAGAAGACCGCAGTCGGAAAATACACTGAACTGATTTTTGACTGTTCAATAGGAGAACATTTTTCTGCGACCATACTGGAAATGGTCAAGGCCATTCTACAGATACCGGATATATTTTTGATTTTTTTAGAGGTTGGCCAACAACTACATCGTTCTCATACTTAGCTAATAGGCAGTCGTTTGGGAATCTTAGATTATCAGTGTGTAGGGAGATGTGAAGGGATAAAGTAGAGCCCTGAAGGAGTCCCCAATCATTGGGAAGGACCGAAGATTTCCGCTTGCCATGTTGGTCAAACTGAGTGCAGTACGTGAAGTAGTCGAAGAGCCAAGAAACAATCCAGTTCAGAGAGCCCCATGCGGATGTTTTAGAAAGGAGAAGAGGACGCGGGACGGTATTGATGGCGGAGGAGTAGTCAAGAAGAGCACATGCGTACTCGCGGCAACCCTTATTTAATTCTCTTAGGGCAGAGTGGACCACAAGATCAACAGCATCTAAGGTACAACCTTAAGCTTTATATGCTAATTGTAAAGAATCGGAAAAAACTGGGCGAGAATGACTTTATAATATCCAGGGCAACTCTTTCAGTAAGCTTTATTAGTGCGAAAAAACAGGCAATTGGACGAACAGATTTAGGACCAAAATTAGAGGTTTTGAGGCGGACATGGATCAGTAAACCGATTCTGGAAGGCAGTTTCATGCAGCGCGTTTAAAGATGATGATCACGTAACGATTGAAATATGCAAGTAGTCCGTTTGACCCAGTTGTGAAAAACGTCGCAACTCGGCGGGATTCGAAATCACGACCGCAAGAGAAAACTAGAGTACATGCGATCTTGTAAATAACATAAACAAAAACGCCAACTATGACATATTTTATCAAAATCTCTTAGGTTGAAAATAAACAGGCTAAGTTGCCATCACGAAGAACAAGTCAGAGTACGTATGGAAGTCTACATATAATGCTGGCAGACTGATCGGCTTTCGTACAAACAGTTGACAGTTCGGCCATCGGTTTCGATGATGTCCACCGTGTGCCCCACAGTTGCAGCAGCAATGGGAGCAAGGACGGTGACTTACGCAGGGGTTTATAGTGCTGGTTACAATGGCAACACACTGCGGCCATGCTTTTCAAGTTCCTAACGTTGCCTCATGTGCTGCTAGGCTAGTGTTTTTCAGGATAATTTAGCAATACGCGCAGCGTTTCCTTCACGTATTACTCGGGGTTTCTCGTCATCGAATGAACTGCCTCAATATTGTAAACCCAGGACCCCTGGGGTAGTTGGCTCCAGCAGTAAGTTCCGAGAGTTGCTTAACCCAGAACCCTCGCCCATTTCCGTAACTAATAAATCAACATTAGAAATCCCACAGTTTTGTGTCAGGTTTCTGGCTGACGGCTAAACGCCTTCTGATCCCCATTCATACAAAACCATTCTTGAGCATCCCTTGTTCGGTCGAGATACCAGGTTACTTTCTTACGTTGCGAACGCAATCTCTTGACCCAGGATATGATACTTATTAAGACAAGGAGGGTTTTATTTAATCTGCGCCTATTTACAGAGACCTTGGCGCTGAATGGACGACAGAAGATCATAAGGCTTTTTGTCGTTCACCGTGCGTACTAAGCATGAAGCAGACAGCAAAGTCATCCTATCAAACATTTTCTGAGTGGTGAGAGAGAGAGAGAGAGAACAAAGTTGTAGGTTATTACACAACGGTCTTCAGAACGGTTGTCTACCAAGCCGGCAAAAAATTAACTGCCACGTATCGGCCGCGCATCGCGAACGAAGACTCATGCCTTCATCACTTAACGTTCCATGTTGAGTGCAACTCCGCAGGTAAAATACGTCCCGCAAAGTCAACATACATCTAACACCCGACATGAGTATACCGGTTTTTCTCTCCAAGACGTGACAAAAGACTTGCCTAACAGTTCATCTTTAAGTTTATTTTCAAATGTCTTGCCGTGTCATCCCTCACTACTCCATCAGCCAATAAAAGTTGAGAATGAGTGTGATGAAATCGTGCAGTCAGCGTGGCATCGTGCAACGCCGAGGGAGATGGAAAATCTACTGAACCACCTGAGTCGAATAGCGCCTGTGAAAACGAATAACGAAAGTTAGCTCGAGGTCCGGAACCGTGTCAGCTGTACGTGGGGCTTCGATGGCTGGGTGAACAGCGTGGGGGGCTAAGGGCCAGGAGCATAAAAGCAAAATACTTCCCCTTGGAATACCTGGAGCCGGCAGTAATCAAAACAACTGTCAGCGTTGATTCTGAAAGGCAATTTCATGCTAACAATCTCGCCAATACTGTAACCAACAATAAGGACTGTTATGATAGTTATTTACTAACTAGCAAAGCAGTAGACATCACGGCAGTACCTTCGAACGTTTTTGACGTTGGGAAAGCGAAAAATTAAATACCAGCTTAACTACCTGACGCGAAAGGGATTGCGATATTTAGGAAATATTTATAAGCCGCCTTACCTTTTCCAACTTTCCGGGGAAAGGGAGGGCGGTTTACTATCTCGCTGTCTAAAATACGCAAAAATACGTTGCATTTGAATTGACTTTTGAGTTGACGGGCTCATTTTCTGTCCATGTATTATTTTTTCTGCGTTGATTAGTTATATCCCACAAAGTTGGTGTGGTGGCAGTGTTGGTGTCCCATCCATCTAAGGTGTTTAATCTCGTTAAAAACATCGCAACCATGCAGCTATCTCACTCCATAAACGACATCAAACGTATATTGGACTTCAAATGCCTCCTAGAGGACACCCTCTCCAACTGATTTCAAAATCGAGTAGCGTTTCATCTCACTGAGAAAAAAAAACAGTTCTACATCAAGTATCTATTAGGAAAAGACGACTGCTCACGGAGTCGCGTGAGAAAAGCAAGTAGCGGCTGACCAAATGAAAGCCTAAAGCAGAGAAACTCTGAGTCCTGAGGACCATCTGCTACCTCAAGGAGGTTTTTGAGGCGGTTTCCCGAGTAATACAGCCGTTCAGGCGGTTTTAACATATGGACCACGGACAACATGATATTGCCGAATAAAACTTGGCAAATGCTCAGCGAAAGATACTGGCTTCGGGTGCACCTGGAAGTCGAATGACAACTACAGACACACCTCCGCGATAATCCTATGAAAACAAGGAGTGGGTTTCCACCAGTGGCCTGCCATCACCATCTTCCCAGACAGTCTGGCTGCGCTTTTACATCTAAAGTTACGTATGCCAATAGAAGCAAAGAGACGAGTCCCAGGAAGTAGTCTTGAAGAAGGAGACACGATCGCTGGGACAAGAGCTTTATTAGCCTGACCTTTCTTTCGGATTTCTGCTCGAACGCATCATCGGAGACGAAATCAGATACGGGTGGTTCATGCACAAGGGGCTGCAGTATTTATAGAATGCAGTCGTCATGCTACCGCATGCCTATGACATTCACGGCTCCCCCTTCATCCGGGATCGTTGTCCTTGGTGTGTTTATTGTTTGATGGCCGACGTTCGCGTCGTTGATTGCTGCAAATTCATCACGTGCGTTGGATGTTGGTGTGATGATGGCTCGACAATCTGACGCATCGACCCTGGTGTTGGGAAAAGTGTTCACCTGTGCGCTCTCCACCTGGCTAATTACTCCGCCTAGGCGAGGTCTCAGCAATGAGTACGGAAGGGGAGGTCATTGCATTTGTTGATGGACTGGGGGCCAGCAAACCATGATTCAAGTAGCTCCCGGCTCACGCGATTGTCACCTCGTGCGAGAATTTCGGCTTCGTTGAATTTGAATGTGTGGCCGGATCTCATCGAATGAGCCGCAACTTGAGAGGTAGCGTCATATCTCCGCACCGCTGCAGCGTGTTCGGCCATTTGCGTTCGAAGCTGTCTTCCGGCTTCTCCGACGTAGTTGTTTTGTCGGCAACCGTACCAGATCCGATAAACGACTCCAGACGTTTCTAGCCATGTCAGTGGGTCTTTCGGTTTCATTACCAGACGCCTGATGTTTGTCTCCGACGCGAACGTCGGCCATCAAACAACTACCACATCAAGTGCAACGTTTCCGGATGAATGGGGGAGCCGTGAATGTTTATAGGTATGCGGTAGCATGACGACTGCATCCTATAAATACTGCAGCCCCTTAGGCATGAATCACCCGTATCTGCTGTTATCTCTGAGGATGAGTTAGAGCAGGAATCCGGAACGTCAGGGTAACAAAGCTCTTGTCCCAGAGATCGTGTCTCCTTCTTCAAAAGTTACGTATGTCCGTTATGATAGTGGACGCTCACCGATCAGGTTAGGGAACATGCTCGTTCCGTTGTGCCTTGGGGCTTATACTAGAACCCTCGCAGGCAGTCGCACAGCGACTAGTAGTAGATATAGATGAGATGGTACCGACAAAGACAAGGGAGACCGGAATGGCCATTTCTGGCTTATTAGCCGTCATCAGCCAGTCATACCCAACCTCAAGTATGGATCACTTGAGATTCGAACCCGGGATCTTTGGTCATGGAGTTTGACGCTCTACCATTGAGCCACGGGCCCGTTGTCCAGTCGGTTGTGATCGGGAATATTAATTATGATAGTGGGCGCTCACCGATCAGGTTACGGAACATGAGCCCCAAGGCACAACGGAACGAGCATGTTCCGTAACCTGATGGGTGGGCGCCCACTATCATAATTAATATTCCCGATCACAACCGACAGGACAACGGGCCCGTGGCTCAATGGTAGAGCGTTCAACTCCATGACCAAAGATCCCGGGTTCGAATCTCAAGTGATCCACACTTGGGGTTGGGTATGACTGGCTGATGACGGCTAATAAGCCAGAAATGGCCATTCCGGTCTCCCTTGTCTTTGTCGGTGCCATCTCATTTACGTATGTCCGTTTTCGAGGCAGCTGAAAATACGAACTGCTCATATTTGAGATAGGATTCGTAGATGTCATTTAAGCCACCCTTCCTAGCAGGTCATGTGCGGTCGTGCTTGCCGACGGTGGTTTATGAGGACTGTGGTCTGATTAAGCCGGGTGGCCGAATTAAAACACTGTAAGTCATTTATACTTGACTTTTTGTAGTTAATTTCAGTATCTGACAGGAAACAATGGATAAACCACACGCATTTTTGGATTAAATAATTGTTTCAGAATCCTGCACGTTTCCATTGCTGTGCAGAGGTACGGCTGATGGCTAAATTATTATTTTTGGCCCAGAAATCAACCACTACTGGCACTATTACTAATATTACTTTTACTACTACTACTACTACTACTACTACTACTACTACTACTACTACTACTACTACTACTACTACTACTAATGCGTGCTTTCGTCTGAATGTGTCAGAATCTTTTTATCACTCTCTGGGACTTGGATATTATCCATTTGATTAGGCTCTCGGGGAAAATTTACAACAGAACTGAAATAGTCAGTTTTCATTAGTAGTATGGAACGAACAAGATAACGTGGAGCACCTCTGAGGCCTCACCTTGCCGGCTTTTCAGATGTTACGCCTACAGACACAGCGGCCTCGCAAAGCAACAGTTTAAAAAAAGCAATTAAAGTGCAGAAGGGT
>CACRXP010000130.1:378518-392418 GCA_902702965.1 Spirometra erinaceieuropaei | reverse complement strand
AATTTCGAAAAGCGTTTTCGTTCTGAAGAGATTAATTATGCGGGGTTGTAAAACTAATCATCATGCAGCATAATCCTATAATAATTCGGTTACCACAGGGTGCCAGCTTTCGCAAGAACTTCTTCCCAACTGCATGCAAGAAATAAACTCTGCACAAAATGACTACTTATGTAACATGAATTTTTCTCTTTGATTTTCGATGCCCTTAGAAGTTCAATTATATTGCATGAAAAACATGCACAAAATATTCATGTTTTTACTCTTTCAGTAGAACATTACGTCTTCGTCCAAATTTATACTCGAAGGTAGGGCATAATTCGGTTTTCGAAAACTTTTCCAATTCCCGAATAATTTTGAACCCGACCTGCCGTTACACTCGCATTCAGGGTTTCCAAACTGCAAGCGATATATTTTCTGCGTTTGGAAAACCATACATTTCTCCACGGTATTAAGAGAGGACCATGTGGGGTATATACAATTTTGCGTTGGAGTTGAGCCACATTGCAAACTTTACAAGCCACATTGGTAAATGTAGAGGCATGAGGTTTTATGAATGGCCATTTCAAGGTATTACAAGTTCGCACAATTAAAAACTTTTAAAAAACAGAACTATAGCCTTTCCTTGAGTATAAAATTGGAAAAGGACGCCATTTCCCACCAAATGAGCAAAAGAATGAATATTTTTATGCATGTTTTCTATAAAATATGATTGAATTTTTGAGGGAATCGAAAATCAATGAAAAAATTTAATGCTTCTTAAGTAGTCATTTTTTCGAAGTATAGTTCTTGCATGCAATCGTAAAGAAGTTCGTTTGTAAGCCGGAATCCTGAGATAACTGAATTATTATAGAATTTTGCAGTATGATGATTACTTTTACAACCCAACTTAATTAATCTTTTCTAAACGGGAACGCATTTCGAAATCTCGTCTGACAATTCATGGGTTAACCTACCTACTGTAGCTTTGACGCAGTGGCCGACGGGGGCGAATTCTCCCCTACGCGTGCCATATGCGCTAAGGTCCCGATGAGGTCCCTACTAGCGTAAAACCTCGGAAACCACAAGGGCAATACTATGAAAAGCCATTTAGCGCAGAATCTCTGACCGAAGGAGGATAAGGGATCATGACGAAAAGCTCGTAGGGTTTGTTCTAACGAGGAACGCATCAGCTGGATCTAGACTAGATCCTCCTCCTCCTCCTTGCTACCTCTTTCGTCGCCGTAATGCGCCACTGGGCTATCCTGGCTGGATAAGGGACTGACCTATGCCATAAGCCTTGTAACACTCATTTAAGACCGGTCCAACCCGTTTTCAGGCAAGATATCTGGACCTTCTGAGACAGGAATCATGATATAAAGGCATCCGTCCATTCTCCAATTTCTCTTTTAGTCCCCAGTTGTTCCGTGCGGGGAGGGGGAACTTAAGTCGACATCCGATAGTGCTCTCAATGTACAAACCACTTCATGGGCGAGGATGCGTCAAGAAAATGATATCACGCGGATCATGTCTAACAAAGAAACCTGTCTGGACAACAAAGCTTCCGCAAACCCTTAAAGCGCGGATAGCAAACTGTCTATTGCCAGCACATTGTTTATCAGAATGAGATCAACTCAGCTCACTTTCCCCACAGGTGTGAATAGGACTGCGAACACGACCAGCCAAGATTGCCTGATGAGGTTTATTTAGAGCGTCAAAAACCATGCGAATGGACATATCTGAGCAGGTGCTCATTTTAATGCATCCAAGTTTGTTTTAAATGTGGAAAAGTGTGCGGCATGAACACAAAAGCGACAGGGGCGTTTTTCTGGACGGGCTTTGGTAAGTCAGCTGAGGAGCGACGTCTATTGCGCCTCAGCTGCGTCCTCAACATCCGGCTCCTTTGCAAAGGTGCTGTAGACGGATTCTGTTGTGGCGGCCACATAAACGATGGAGAGGGCGCCACTGCCAGACCGACAGCGATCTCTACAATAGAAAATTAGCCATTAATCGGTCATTTGTGCTGTTGAACACATAAGGGAGCCTACAGTCAAAGCATGTATATACATATATGTCCTTAAGGCACAACGGAACGAGTGAGTTCCGTACGAACGATCGGTGAGCGCCCCCTACCATCATATACACATATATATGTCATATAAAATCCGATCGTACTAATTTACAGTGACCTTATGCACTACCTTATGATTACGATTGAACTGTGACCCGATCACATTGTAAATGCTTGCAATTTTATTTTTGAGTAAGAATCTGCGAAAGCACTGCACATAAATAGGGTCATCAAGGGCTCTGCTCTAAGCCTCCAAATATATACATATACAAATACAAAGGCACCGGAAGATCAACAATTGCCATACCCGTCAACACATAGTGGTCGGGTTTAAAATACTAGGACGTTGGTGCGCTGAAACCTTTCGATAGGAAAGGCGTTATTAAAAGGGGCTCTGTGGCAGATGGAAGCAAGAACGATATCAGAGGAATTCGCTTCAAAGTCACTGCCAATACGGGTATTGGCTAAGGACCCAGATACGTGTCTCGCTGATATTTGTGCCGCTGCAAGGCGATGATGATGAGAGTTCCGCCGTTGAGTTTGACGATTAGTTTTACAATCCGACCTAATTAACATTTTCAAAACGAAGACGCATTTCGGAATTTCGGTTGACATTTCATGAGTTAGCCTACATACTATAACCGAGTTGTCATACTCTGCCTGTATCCCATTATCATCACCTTCCGAGAACAGTCTTAATTGAACTGTTCGTAGTTTCAGGTCCGCCATGAACTGTCTTCATATTAATGCAAGGAGGTGCTACTTACTTGCATTCGAGGAAATCACATATCCTGTCGTTTGAGTTAGCTTGACTCTTCGATTATTTTACATCATACGTCTCTCGTTTTCCCCTCAACTTCCTTCCTTCTTTTCCACTCTCTCTCCCCCTTGCTTACATGACAATCTCTTTCAAAATGACAAACCAGCCGAGCCAATTCTACCTGATGCTTCACTTCGGCATCTTCTCTTGCCTTTTGTCGGCCTTGGTATGATTAAACTTCTACGCGATCACTGGAACAAGAAATTTCTTGGCCCGACGTTTCAGGTTCTCGCTCGAATCCATGATCGGAGACAGTTGAAGATAAGGTTAATGGTGGCACAAGGAGTGCAGTATTCATGGTACGTGGCTGCCGTGGGACCATATGCGTACTGTAATCAACAGCTCTCGCAATCACCGCTGAGGTCGTAATTGATGTGATGATGGCTTCTCAGTCCGCTTCCGAGTAGTTAATGGCCGCGATTTCGTCATCCGTGGTAGATGCTGGCGTAACGATTGCTCGGCGAATTGGCTCACTGTCACTGGGATAATTGCTCGCCCGCGCACTCCCCACGTGACTGACTCCCCTGCTCAGGGAAGATCTCTGAACGCAATACAGTAACGGAAGGTCATTGCGCTTGTTGATGGATTGCGGGCCTGAGAACCAGGACTGCGACTGTCTCTGATGATGGGTTCGAGCGAGAATCCGAAACATCCGGCCATTAAACTTCTTGTGCCAGCGATCGCACCTTCGTCTTCTGAACTACTACCTGGAACCCGCCTATTCGCTTCTATGAGTAAAACTCCTATGTCCGTTCATCAGATAGCCAGAAAAACTGTCTCATTTAGGATAACAGTTGTTAGGAGGGGCGAAAATCGAGCGGTAATGTTTTTATGAATTCGGATTTCGACATAGGTATGCTGTGTATATTATTGTGTGTTTTTAGACTCACTTTCTATTTTCCTTTCCGATTCAGATGACCTTTGTCTCAAGCAGACATCTCAAGGCCGCTCGCCCCGTTTGACTGCTACTGCCGCCTTCGGATAGGAGACTACCGTCCGAAGTCGATTTATTTTGCTCTGCAAGTATTAAACTGCCCTCTCACTGTAAACTGTGGCTGGTCTCTGGACGTTAACCTAAGTCCCCGAGGTCTTCTAAACATGGCTGTAGATCCGGCAGTGATTCCAAGATGGCAAACATACTAACAGCACTGTCGTGGTCTATCTCACTAAAGCTGCTCTCTTTCCCCCTCTCCACATTTTCAATGTGTCATCTCTGAGAAAACGTTTGCTGCAAGAGAGCCAAAAATGATTTCATTCTGAATTGCACTGTGTCGAAATGCTAGAATCGTGGTGTTAGAGACTCGTTCCTATCAAGTCGCATCTTTTCGCTGTTCTACCGGCTAGGCACACCTGCTCTAACAATACATAGCATTTTTTATAAGATGTCGAAAATAGGGTTTTAAATTTGAAGTTTTTTACAGTATGAGGAGATAGTATTCAATATAAATTTCACTAATGAATGACGTACAGAAGCCACTCCACAGCGAAGAGTATTCCGGCGCCTTCTGTGGGTACTCCAATTGAGGAGAGCACTGTCATCACCAGGACTATGCTTGCACTGGGGATGTTTGGCACGGCTGTTGAAGACGCGAAGGTTAGAAACCTGAGAAATTAGGAGACCTGGTTAGAGGAAATAGATGATCCCAGTTTCTCTAATATATCCTCATAGAATTTTACTTGGAGGCCTCACAGCACGCTGGTTTAATCGTCAGACGCCACTACCGGAGGTTTGAATTTTGACTAATCTTCACGGCAACCACACCCCGATGTTAGGATGTTGCTGCTGTTGGTCAAAAACCTGGTCATTTGCTGTGTGGACCAGGGGGTGGGGAGTGGGACGCCAAGGTACGGGCTCGACCGTGCCATCCATCTGCGCTCGGGTCGAGGTGGGGAGAGGGGAAGAGAGAGTGCGGTAGGTGCTGCGCAAGTCTACTATCACTGTAAACTAAATCACGCGTAAGTCACCGTGCCCGTTGCACCTTGCTGTGTAGCACACGGTGGACATCGTCGGCAACGGCAGTCGAAATGTCGTATAATGAGAAGTGTTATCTTTAGGAAAATGAGCACACCTCTCTGTTTATACAATCTTTTTCGCAGGAATTCGTGTCCTCTTCATTTTAGTGTTTTAAAATAGTAATTGCCTAAACGTCGGCATAGTGGATTTAATCGTATACTTCTAAACAGCTGAATTTTTGGAATCATCGCAAGTACTTTTTCAAAGCGACCTCACTTTAAACGGAAATAAACTTGAGATGTCAGAATTTCAGCATTTTCACACAAATAATTTAAGACTGTTTAACACAGGAAAAACTTTTTGAAATAAGACTTATTCTCTAATACGGAATTTCGAGAGACCGTAATTTTCTTCCGAACGACTGAATAAATGACTTTTCTATTTTACGTAAAAAAAAACAGTTTGCATTTCGTAATCATAAGACAATATGGGGAGAATAGTCTGTTCATCTATATATATAAAAATGGAAGGGTTTTTTTCTGTGTTATATCTAATCTCCGAAAGTACTGCACCGATTTCGCTGAAATTTGGACACAACCCGACCCGCGCATAGGGCCGGGTTTTTGTCTGCTCAGTTGTGTAATTATGCCGATGGTATGCCTGTGATGGGTAAAAAACCGGACTTTTTCCGGCATAACAACGTCACCTGCTGCGGCCACTTGACCTACATCCGCGCGGACACATGTGCGCCCAGACAGCGGCCACTTGACCGACATTCGCTCAAACGCACGGGCTCCGCCCGACAGCTGCGCTCACCCCACCACTCACCCTGCAGGCACTTGAGCAGGCCCTCCACCCTCTCTGGGCCGATGCAATATGGGCCGCCAGAGCAAACCACTCACCCTGCGGCAAAAAAGCACGCAACACTTGGACGCCACTTAAAATTGTCCCACAGTCCATGTTATAGGGCCGTCACCGCTTCCTCGGGGATTCTCGGGGGGTGAGGACTAGATGCAGTTAACACCAGCGCCTGCCCCCCTCCGCACAACCCACATAAGGGCCTGTCACCTGTCAGCTCATTATTGTGCAGCTCGGCTTGCGGAAGCCCGGTTGCGGTCACGGCTACCGCGTTCTGCAGCTTCAGGCCTGCTTCGTTCAGCAACAGAATGAACACAGCCAGCTGGGAGTGGCCGAATGGCGCCAGCGCGAAACAGCAGACCAGCGTCAAACGGGACTCCGTGCTCAGCATTCACGCAGTCTGATGCTGTTGTAAACGACGGTACGCCAACAACCGTTGGAAGGTTAACGATTTTAGGGTGAGGGGATACCATATATACCGGCAGTCGGAGACCGATTCCAACGCAACATCCATTTACTAATCGGGATGGTACCGATGGATATCACTTGAACGTTAAGATGATAAATCCAGTCAGTGACGAGGTAACGCACATGAAATGCAGCGCAGTGAACCACTACTCCTATACGACAGACTGCAAGTAATCCCCTTTTGAAATGCCGTAAATTGCTTCATCACTGCATTGTGGATATGTATGCAAACATCGAAACTGAACGCCTGCTTTCATTCGCTTAAATCAGACCAAGTTACGCTCTGAAGGATACATTCCTTTGCATGATACATTTGTAAACGACGGTAATACAGATAACGTTGTAAGCCTAACGCTTTTGTCGTGCACATGCACAGAGAGTCCACGCCATATGTCCGAGTACGCTCGAAGTGCAATTGCTTACGTTTGTCAGTACGGGGCGTCCAGACCTACTCATTACCTTTCAATGTAATCCAGTTTGGGGGATATTCAATAGCTCTTACTTCCTGGGTAATCGTCGGTGGATGGGTATGACATCACAGCACGTGTTTTCAGGAAGAAACTGCAATCGCTGATGAACTTCATGGTGAAACACGAGGTGGTTGGGTCTGTGCGCTGCTGGATGTATTAGGTGGAACGGCAAAAGTGGGGACTGCCCCATGCACATGTTCTGATCCGGCTCTATAACAATATGGCTTCCAACGAAATCGACGACGCAGTATGCGCCGAATTACCTGATTTCGACGTCGACAATGATTTGCATGAAGTTGGGGCGAAGAATATGATACATGGACCTTGGATGCACTGAATCCCAATTCTCCATCCCTCTCCCCCTCCCCCGGCATGATAGACGGAAGTCCCTTATACCGAAAATGACCAGCGGAAGACATCGGCAAATTGGCAACCGTACGAATGCGAATCGGTGACTTAGAAGTCGGTAACCGCTGGGCGGATTCATATTCGCCTTTGCTTTTAAAAGTAAAACGCAGCTCACATAAACGTGGAAAACTGCCATTCCGGGAAATGAATTAGGTACATTTGTAGGTACGTGAATAAAGGCAGCCGGCACCACTTACCTCAGAATTTTCCAGCGCGACTGGGTGCAGCAAACAATTGCCCTGCCTTCGACAGCGGCTAGAAGGACAATCCTGGGTTTCGCACACAATACGTTCCGCCAACCAGTGGTCCTTACATTTTTCTTAATTGTGAACGTGCTCCTTCCTCATTCCCTTATTTCCCAATTCATCAGATTGAGCCACAGCAAAGCGTGGCGGGGTCCGGCTAGTAAATCATAAGCTTTGTTAGATGTTGGATTTTCCATCATGCCAGAGGGATAGAAAGGATCCAGAGAGTGTGTGGCGGCTAGCCATCATGACTGGTCCGGTGTCATTGTTCAAGACCTCGCTGCCTCAAGGTCATTTACCCCTTGCAGCAAGCCGTCCCAGACGAGCAGACCTGAAGGCACACGACCAACAGCTTGGGCATACCTGCGTCCGCGCAGTCGCAGCTGCCCATGCGGCCACTTGAACGCGCCACCCCCTGCAACCAGCAAAGCAAGCCACTGGGACGCCACCCCTCGGCAAATGCAACACACACCGACTGGAGACCACTTGAGCTTGGCCTACGAGCCTACAAAAGCGGCTGCCACCACTATCTCAGGGATTCTCAGGTCTGACTGGAAGCAGTCAACACCAGCCCTGGCTTCGCCACTGGCCACTGCCGCCTGAGAGAACAACTCCGGGTTCTGTGCACAATAAACCTCTCATTCTGGTTCCTTTTGTCTTCTCCTTACGACTTGGGATTAGAACTGGTGCTTGTAGCGCTCAGAGCACTTACTCTCATTGTTGTGCCGCTACAAGTGTAAGTTCAGATTACGATGCGTAGTCGCCGCTGCCAAAAGGTCTTCTGGACGAAAATTTTTAATTCAACGGCTATTTAAGAATTTCAGTCAAACAGAAATGAATATTGGCGTGTCGCGCCATAAGAGAAGATAGGAACTTACAGCACAATAAACACCTGACCGACGCTCAGTTGCACTTTCGCCTGTTGAGCAAGGAAGAGGCAGGAGGCAGTGATGAAGACTGCGGGCCCATCGCCCTTCATGACGGCACAGAGGGGAGTTGTGAAACGCGAGACGGTTTGCTTGACACCGTACTTGTCCAGAGCCTCGTAGGCTTCACCGACAGCACAGGCCCTACCGGACAGGAGGATAATAGAGCAATGGTGAGTGTGATGCTGGCAAAACATAAGTTTGGTTGCGGACAGGACCGCAGTAGACAGCACTTTGAGGTGGCACGCAGCGTGGGGGAAAGGCCATAGGCTGGAGGGTGACGAATCGGCACCTAGGAGTGCTGATCACCCGTTCGTGACCTTGAAAGTTCAGTTTTCGCGGTCATGGGGCGTGATATCGAAGACTCGGTACGGGCAACGCACAGTGCATTAAGCTGACTGGCCAAGGTGGACATAACAATTCGCTTCCAGAAGACAGACCGGTCTACTTAAATACACATAGTAACAGCCAGAATAACAGATGATCAGGCGAGGACGAGGTTATTTCCGGACGTCACGCCCTGCTCTGAAAGCGGCGGGAAGGCTGAAATCAATAGGAGTGCGAAGGCGGTAAGAGTTAGATGAACCTGGACAATGTAATAGAGCCTTACCGCGGTTATTCGTTGAGAGGAAGCAAGAATGTGTTTCGGAGTCTCATTTTGTCTGAAGAACGCGCCATGGGTCACGATTCGAGTGAAACTACTATTTATGCTTGTAGTGTCGGCTGGAAGTTGTATAGCCCATGTCTCCATCGGTTTTTGAGATGACACCCCCAGAATAATACTAAAATTACTCGCGCAAAGAGGGTCTGCAGTACATAGGGTCTTAGTCTAAGCGTTTGATAGCACCTTGCACGAATCATGGTATTCCCTACTGGCAAAACCCTATTTCTTAACGTATCGGGCTGCGGGCTCTGTTCTGCCATGTCTTATCACATTATAGTTAAGTCAACTGGAGGTAGAATCCAGCGGTATTTTATGTTTGCCGGTCCATTGATCAAACTCATGAATAAAACAAGTGAGTGATTAATCTGAAATTAATAATAACTAACACAGAAACCTGATGCGCCTAACCGGATTACCGGATGTCTACTGTGAACTCATAGGGGTCAACGATTTTTCCATTCCCTGTTGATCTAGTTTAGTTCCACTAAGCCTTCCTATCCAGAGGTTTCTAGAATCGACAGATACTAACAGTCTGTCTGCTTCCACACTGACCTCTCAACCTTTTGCGTAAGATCAATGTAGACTCTTTCCAAACTTGCTTTGTCGGCCTTGCTGATGATTGACACAAGTCGTGAAAAGACTCCCTGGGACGCACGAGCATAAAGATGCGTGAATAGTCTAGTTGCGCGATTGGCATTTTTTGTCTGTAAAGAGCGTCTAGCCTGAATGCACGCCGTGCTTAGGGGCAGAGAGTAGAATGTCACTTAAATTGTAACTGTATTGGAGACCATGCGCCCGCCCTTGACAAGATTTCACTTAAGGATAATCGATCGCCATTTGGCAGTAAGGTGGGGCTTAAAAATGAAGGCATAAGAAGAACAGGTCAGGCGTACGGGCTAGTTGTCGCAAATGCGATCAGGTAGGGATCCACACAGTACTTCAGCAGTCGAAAGGGGTTCTCTCTGCTGGCAGCCAAATGCACCAAAATCACGAAGATGAAGTGCAAAGCCAGACCGAGGAGGACGGTTGCAATGAAGAGGCTCAGCTGAATGAAGTCCGACTTGATGTCTGTCCGAGCGAGGACCGAAGACGCCACCATGAAGCAGACGCCGACAGGTGTGAGTCTGCACGCAAGACGGTGGATAGGGGAATTATTCATTGTTCTCAAAAGAGAGGAAGAAAATAGTAACGGTCGAGATACACTGACAGTTTGGCCGTTACAGTCCTTGATGAAGTAGGGCACATCAGTGGCTTTTGCGAAAGCTAGCACACTTTCTTTCTGCCCCTCAACTTTGCTCCGATGATAAGGTGGCCGGGGGTTCGCGCGAGCGTGGTGGGTGACAAAGTTGAGCAGCCTGTCTACGCGTCTCTCACACAGGACCTAGTCCCAGCCGTTGCAGTGTAATCAGTACGAGTGCTGGAAAAATATGAAAACTTGATGTTCAGTCGCGAAAAACGGGAGTCTTGCTAACCAACTCACAAGTCACACATTCCTAGCCTTTGGGCACTAGCCTTTCATATCCACAGCACACATTAACATGCTCTTTATATTTGCTCTAACTAAATAAAAAAATTGCTCGGTCTGGGGAGCCACGTCGGCTCCCCTGCGAGCACTGACGCTTTTCGTCATCATAACTGTAAGCTCACACCAGCGAATATAGTCAAATTCTTCGAGAAGGTTGAACCGCTTTCAGTTCCTTCCAACAGCCTATGCACCTTTGTAATTCGGTTCTGTGTCTACTCCTCATCCAAGACAGCGAGGATAAAATTTATTGCGAGATCTCTACGCTATCTCAACTTCTGATGGCAGTCGTATGTCATAATCTTTCCTTAGATGCTTACGGCTATCATTTGACTGGTACTCTCAACTTTTGTTCTTTCTTTTCCAGACTAGGTTTTTTTTCCAAAAATCATATCTCGTGGAAAGCCTGACACAGATTTCCGAGTTTCTTGTCCACTGAGAGTCTTATTCAAACAAAATGGCGCACATTCGTTGCTCTTCAAGTGAATCCAGTTGATAGTTAATTGGACATTAAAAACAGCGTTTGAAAACAGTTTACTCCGGCAACCAAATATTGGTTATTTGAACGTGGTGTGAACAAGGATATGCACAGAAAGTACCGTAACTACTTTTACACGATTATGCATGAAAATAAACACAGATGTCAGTAACTAATGCTATTCTTCCTATTTCTCGAGTTTGCTTGTCGACCGAAAATAAATCGGAGTTTTTAAACCACAATTTAAGACGATCTGAGCTTCCAAAATTGTAAGGAAACGGCTTAGTCGCTCGCTGGGATTTCATCGCAGCCCCCGTTTAGTCAATTTGCGAATCCATTTTCTACACAGGCAGGCTTCCAAGGGATTTTGTTAACAAATCAGACTCTGAGAAGTGATCGGTAGGAAAAAAAGTCTGGAAACTCACAATAAAATACCATGCATGATCTTCGTGACGACTTTTGATAAGGAGTCGAAGAAATTCAGCAGGGCCTGTCCACCCTCATTTGCAGCGCGTGCGGCTATTCCAAATAACACGGCGAGAACTGCTGGAGGCCTGGGTGTCTGACACCAACTCCATCGACAGACACGTCACCACGCCCTTGGTTCACGAGGCTAAGATTCGCGACCCAATTCCCACCCACGGCAAACGCAGTCACGACGCCTTGAGATGGCGTGGACTCGGCCTTATCTGGAACACTACCTCCCCCCCCACCTCCTCGTGACGTGACCACGAAAACTGCTCAGTTGATGTTGTACTCCCACAGTCTCTGATGATGACCTCCAGTACGAGACGAAAGCTCAGGCCAACACATGTACTCTCCCAGTGATCGCGCGTTCATCTTGCAGTTATACGAGTATTGATTGCACGACCTTGGGACGGGGGGAGGCATCACTAGCTGACGACGGCTACCACGTACTCACAGCGGGCCTAGTAGTGAAAAGCCCAGACACATGTTTCGCCAACTTTATGCTGTCGAATGTACCAGCAGCGAGGACTAAGGCACATCAGCGGGTCCACCAGCGTTCCCCTAGGAGCTTTCTGGTACACACCCCGCTCGCATGCAGTCAGTACAATGTAAACACTGATCGGTTCGCAGCACGGGTGGTTCCTACAAGCCTAGGCGAGTGCTTTGCTGCTTTCAATACCAACCTTCGAACCAAAGATAAGACGGTTTGTGTCAAAGAGCTTGCCCCGAGTTCGCACAATAATTTCTGAAGAAATCCGAAAGCTTAACCCTCGTCTTTGTTAATGACACCTGCCAATGCCTTCTCTTTTATTTTTTTTAGGCTGCGTGCCTTCTGTAACAAAAGGAATATTTTCTCCTAGGCTGCCGCTAAGAAGTTTCACAAAATGCTGCAGCTGAATCCTGGTCCAAGTTGCATACTTTATGAGGACGGACAACACGAATATTTGCGTGAACATCCAAAAATACCACAAGGATGCATTGACCAAAGTCTAACTTTTCTGCTCTTTAAAGTACAAACTTGTGGGACAACGTGCTTTACCACACACTGAACATAGATAAGGAAATTGGATAAGACCGAGTTACTTATACAGCCCCCTGAATTGGACATGAGTACAGGTACCGGTACAGGCTTTGAGCCAACTTCCAGGGATATTAGGGTTACATCTCAAGTGATCCACACTTGGGGTTGGGTATGACTGGCTGATGACAGCTAATAAGCCAGAAATGGCCATTCCGGTCTCCCTTGCCTTTGTCGGCTCCATCTCATCTACGGTTACATCTAAGTTAAGGGTCAGGTTCAGGTTGAGGATTAGATTTAAATTTAGAGCTAAAGTTGGCGATAAAGCGCGTCAGGATCAAGCTTAGGGTTAAGGTAAGGGCTCGTGTTAACTGCAGAGTTAAGGTGTAGGGGAGGGGGGTTAGGGCTAACAAGTTATTTTTTTAGCAAATCAGACTCTGAGAAGTGATCGGTAAGGAAAAAATCAGGAAACTTACAGTAATATACCATGCATGATCTTCGTGACGACTTTTGATAAGGAGTCAAAGAAATCTAGGAGGGCCCGTCCACCCTCATTTGCAGCGCGTGCGGCTATTCCAAATACCACGGCGACAAACAGCACACCTGCGTGAGCAAGAGGAGGGTGAGAAAGTGAGAATACCGGCCACGTCACGATTTAATTAAGAATAATCTTCATCCTGATGGGAAAGACCACACTGTCGACGAGTACCCAACAGCAGCTGAGAAGGCGACTTTGCCGGCCCAACATCTTGCATGCACTCATGAACCAATCATCAGAGACAGGAGTGGCAGCTGACAGTAGACGATCAACATTTATAGAATGTAGAAACCGCGGTTCAACAGTGTCCACCGAGTCTCACATGGGATGGACGCAGTGGCGGGGACATCTGTACGAGTTAGTTTATAGTGAGGCATCCACCTGCTCTGCCTTTCTTAACCCATCTTGCAGGAAGATATCAAGACGCACGGAGTTTAGTGCAAATAAAAGGACTGACAAAAGTATACAGCCGTCTACACGTGCCATGCACGACCCGGTCTCCGAATAATGCAACAAGTTTTCATGAGGGCTGTTCGGGTCTCACATTCATAAGAATGACGTGAAGGTCACATGAAAGTGGAAACACTGCGGCCTGGCTATTAGTCCTCGGCAGAACGAGCTTATCCCGTCAGCCGCCACTCTTACAATTCACAAATCTCAGCGTTCCGTTATAAAATCAAGCGCATCATATGTATGAGAGTGAAAACCGGACTGACCAGTCGTGAGGACAGATTCCTCAGTGTCAGTCGCACTTTTTCTTCCATCGCCGGACATTTCGACCGTTGTTGCCTCTGATGTCCTCAGCAGAGTAAGAGCAGGGACGATGGCTTGTACATCGAATCAGTTTAGAACGATTGTAAACTTGCGTTGCATCTGCCGCACTCTCTCTTCCTTCCCACCAGGTCCCAATGTTATGACAAAGTCAGGTAGACCGGAGGTTGGGGAGGGCGCAGGCGGCTGGCATCGCGAAAACCCGCATCTAGGCGTACCACCACCACCACCACCACCACCACCAC
>CACRXP010000130.1:352365-378121 GCA_902702965.1 Spirometra erinaceieuropaei | reverse complement strand
CCACCACCACCACCACAGTCTAAAGACCAAGACGTACACTGACCAGGATTTTATTCCACAACAAAATTGATGGGATGGCACGCATCCCGACTGTGACAGGGCGCGACTACAAGTGTGCCTTCTGCCCCGCCTCCAGTGGTGGCATTTGTTATCGTTGCACATTTCCTATTACGCCTGTCGGACTCCGATCTGGCCTCCTTATTGGTCCAGCGCACCTACCATGAAGTCCGTTTCGTGGACGTTGCCTCACCCACTCAACAGTCGGCCCTCCGAAACTGCCAACCCAATGACGATGAGGCCCCTCCTTACATGTCACCGTCTATATTTTCGGGTAAGTGAGCTTTCATTGTCATTGACATCACCCATGGCATTTGAAACCACAGGTATCTGGTGGAGAAGGTGCTGTCCTTCGCGTCTTCACCGCACAGAGGTCTCCACACGGGCAGTTTACGGACAACCTCGAGGCTTTTAGGCAGAACAACAATACCCACAAACACGGGGGAGACTGGAATGGTTATTTCTGGCTTTTCAGCCGTCATCAGCCAGCCGTATCCAACCGCGAGGCATGCAACTCCCGCGGTTTGATGTCGTGACCTGTTGGTTCTGCCATCATGTATTACTAACCACTGTGAGGTCGCTGGAGGTGCTCGAGATTGAGTCTCAAGGCACACAGTGGGACGTGTGTGTCCCGTATCGCGATCGATGGGCTCTTTTTAGCTAACCTTCACGAGAGACATGCATTTCTCAGGAAATCGACAATTACAGTAGGTGGGCTAACTCACGAAATGTCAACCGAAATTCCGAAATGCGTTCTAGTTTCCAAAAGATCAATTAAGTGGGGTTGTAAAACTAACCATCGCGCAGCATAATTCTTTGATAAAATGTAGTTTTAAGACCTTAAGTGCAAATCTATACGTTGCAATCGAAGTAACTGAGAATCGACATAGTAGCTTTCTTCTGAGGCATTATATAAAGTAGACGTATTAATCCGTGGACGATAATTTTTGCTTGCCTTATAGGAAACATTATAAAATACATATAAAATTAGAAAATCCTCAAATGATATATACCTCATAAGCAATAGTTTTTATATGAACGCGATTTATGTAGCTGGCTGGACGGACGCTAAAGTAAGTATTAGTTTAAGGCCTTTTAGCAACATACTGGGGCTTTATTCGATGTTACTTGTTAATGTAGGTTTACTTAAGTAGTGTTTTCTGCGCGAAAGAATGTGTAGAAGGGAAAAGTAGAATTGCGAGTTCCGGCGCACGTGACAAAACGCTGTCTATGCAAATTAGATTTCATCATCAGGTGTGCCCAGGTTGATCGTTTAAACGATACGAATACTGTCTTCGCGACGAATAAGATGCCTTTTTATATTCCATACTATTACTACTTGTAGATGCTATTTTTTCAACGATATTACGTCACTACTTGCAATTGTCAAGAATGAGCACTTTGCTAAGAGCTACGTCATGTGATGTCCCAAAAAATTGTCGAAAAGCAGCCTAAAAATTCACAGATGTTTTGGCAGATTTTGAATGATTCATATCGACCAAACTGTAAAAAATCGGCGCATCGGTGCAACTGGAACCCAAGACACCTATGAATTTCGTGAGCCTGGATGTCATTCGGTGGATTCTAGGTGGATTTCTTAGGAAATCCTGCCTGGACACGCAGCTAAATCTATCAGATTTGATGGACTACATTAGTTGCAGTAGGCAAGCTGAGTAACTTGACCCAAATGTGATTAAACTCACGGCCCCCGGTGCGGCCTCTTTGCTCAGGTGGCTAGAACGTTGGCTGTAGTGGGTTTGAATCCCAACGCGACGCCGAGTTTTTCATAGTTGGAATAATATGAATTTAAAAATGATTGACATAATAAGCACTAAATTGGCCATCTGTTGGAAACCTATTCTTTCATGTATGCCCTGTGGTTTGGATTCACATAAACTGAGTGTATCATGCAATTCAACTCGAGGAAACCTGGGTGAACGTTAACGCAATTAACTTTACTATATGATATGTGAGTTTCGAGATGTTGTTTGTAGCAGAACTGGGGAAGACCTTATTTCATAGCCGTACCTGTTAGTGGTTAGGGGTTGGGGTTAGGGGTTGGAGGTCAATGTTAGGGTTAGGGGTTGGGGTTAAACCTCGTATTACCACCGGTCTTGTATAACAGCCGACTGAGGCTTGTCTACTGCAGTTACGGCTACCAAATAAGATCCGACCCAGAACGGACTGACGACAAGTTACTACTTCACAGTGTCATGAGATCTGGTCTTAATGAACAAAAACCCTTGGGAGATCAAGATAACCCCGTTTAGCAGCGCAATTAAATGTTACATCGTCTGCTGGATGATTAACATGACATAGTTAGTTTTTGAGGATAAAACACTGAGTGCTCTCATAAAGTGATCAAATCAGTCTCTAAGTCGTATTTTGGTATCACTCAGGATAGGTATTTTTGAAATACTGGTGACAGTCTTAAATTCGAATTTTCATTCAGAATGGATATGAACAGGCACAGGTCCCCATTGACTGTCAATTTCGTACACTAACAACGTTAATCTTGAGAAGGCACTAATTCCTCCAAAACGGTTGAGATCGGTTGGTATCCTGTTGTACCTCTCAGAAGCGGCTTCCAAGCAGTGATACATTCAGTTTATTCAAACTGGCTAAACATATTGTCCTCAATACTACATTGAAATTCGTCCTCCAAAATGTCTGATTTTGGTTAAAGATGGCACTTCTGCTACGAGAGTTTGAAGCCAACCTTCATGAACAGATTAGTAGCCGGAACTTATGAAAACCTTTTATCGGTGGTTGACATTATGTGAGAACGTACCAATAAACGCCCTGTGGAATGGACGTGCCGTCTCCGACTTCGTCATAGGATTGGTTAATTCAAACTTTTTGTTCACTTACCCAGCATGTTAGTTCCTGGCCGGTTTCTCTCGGCGGCTTTCTCCAATGTCGTCGCGTTAACCACCACAGTTCGGTACTAAAGCCAGAAAACCATTTCTGTCTTAAAAGACGTGACACTTGACCGCTGCAATGCACTTTTTATATATGTAGACAAAGTCTAACCACGAAAAAAGTTCAAATTAATGACCACAAGTGGCATTTGTAGGCAGGCTGTCGCGTTCTGGCAACGCAAACTTACGAGGCGTGAACAACATCCTTAACAGATGCGATCATTATAAAAGACTGAACCTGAATACTCCGCCATGTTCTTGAAGGCAACTGCACAGTGACAGGAATTGAGATTTTGAAAAAACTGTGTTAAGAAAATCGGAGGTGGACGCGGAAGCAACGGCTGGCAGAATTGAACAGTCTATCTAAGCGTGCCACACACACCCTCATATGACAGGTTACTGTGAAGGCCACCCGAGTCTCACATGCTTGGGAGAACCATGAAGGTCACAGTCATGAAGAACTCGCAGTCCTTCGGTAACTCTAAAACGCTCACCATTAAGACCCAGTTCTCCCTCAAGTTGACAACCTTTCACGCCGGCTTAATAAATCCGAACCCGTCAGACTAAGCACAGTGAAGATGGTGCCGGTTTTCCATGCGAATGGATGTCTTGGTCTCACTCTCTTCCATGCATCAGTTGACTTTCGGGCCCTCTTTACGAATGGTAATGCACACGGAAGACTACTCAGACGAAATAAACATCATACAACCTGAACATAATCAAAACCCGGAACTTTAGAAATTTTGACTAGTTACTTATTTGCGGTTGGAACAGGATATCTTTGAACATTGATCACACCGCTGTTGTCCGTCACAAAGGATGCAAATATTGATTCATTTTCCGTACTCTCACCAAGGCTGTTAGTCAAAAACCCCTGCTTCACGACGCAAATGCGACCGGTACGGCATAAGTCCTATGGCACCAAAGTTCCTCAGTGCAGTTAAAGCTCTTAAGTTTGTCACTGTGATGTCAAAGGTCAGACAGCAGTTGATTTTTAATTCCTATCATCAGTTTAATCAACAGAATAAGCAGAATCACGGTAATTAATTAATCTACGACAAATCATGTATGTAGAGGGTTGGTAGGCTAGCGATCTAGACTTCCGTAGACGTTATTTGTCCATCAGTCTTCAGTGCCTGGCCGCAAACCAGTTGCAAGCTTAGAGGATTCAGGACAGTAGGAAACCCCGTAGCTATGCCAGTGCCGGATTTTGGCCTTTGACAGCATTAACAACACGAAGGCCTAGCCGGGGTAACGTGACCCTCACCATTCTTTAACCAATAAAGTGTACTCTTAGTATGATCTAATTTTTGGGCGTGTAAATGCGACAGTGTTGGAAAACCTTTGTGGGTATATAGATAAATTCGAGTAAATCGCCTACCTGGAAAAGCGTTACTCCAATGATATTGTCCGGGAAGACGTTGCTATGGAGTAAAAGAACGCAGGTCGTGAAAAATTCTGTCAAAACTCCGACTGCTTTTGTGATCTAATGAGGCTGTGCAATATAATAACTTAAAAACAGACTTAGTGAAGTATTTTGTTACCTTATAAGGACTAGAGTATATGTATATATACATCTTGTGACAGATAAACGCTCACCGATCAGGTTACGGAACGTGTAGTTCCGTTATTACTTGGGGCTCATATAAGAACCCTCGCAGGCAGTCGCACAGCGACTCGTAGTAGATGTAAATGAGGCGCTACCGACAAAGACAAGGGAGACCAGGATGACCATTTCTGGCTAATTGGACGTCATCAATCAGTCATACACAACTCAAAGTGTGGATCACTTGAGATCCGAATCGAGGATCTTTGGTCATGTATTTTGACACTACCATTGGGCCACGGACCTGTGGAAGATAAAGGACCCGTGGCTCATGACCAAAGATCCCGGATTCGGATCTCAAGTGGTCAACACTTGGGGTTGGTTATGACCGGTTGATGACGGTTAATAGGCCGGAAATGGCCATCCTGGTCTCCCTTGTCTTTGTCGGTACCATCTGATATATATATATATATTTCGAAAGAAATAAGCCCTTTGGGAAAGATAAACAAGTTTTATTGTAAATTTTCGATCTTGGTTCCCCAAGTCGTCTTCAGACGTGAAGTAAGTGTGTAAAACAGTTAATATTTAAACATGCCGAAAAGTCGATTTTGCCTTGTCACTCCTGCTGGTGTAATGTTCTGATTGGCTAACGCCTTTTCCACTTTTCCTTGAGGTTGTTGTACACCGTATCCAATTCTACGTGTCGATTGATGCATGCATGGGACAGGACTCGCATTGTAGGTGTCTGCTCATCCAAAAAAGGGCCGTGAATTTTTAGAGGCCATCCATTCTGATAGCGGAGGCATCAATCGACCCGAAGTGTAGAACACCTGAGGTTCGAACTCGCCCCCTACCATTATATATATATATGCAGAATGGAATTACTGAAAAAGACAAGGGGGACTGGAGTGGCCATTTCTGGCGTATTAGTCGTCGTCAGCCAGTCATACCCGCATCCGAAGTGTGAAACATTTGGGACTCGCTCCAGCGCCCCTCTACCATTGTAAATTGCCGATTGCAACTGACAAGAATACGAGCCCGTGCCTCAGTAATTAGGGTCGTTGGACTTTTAAACAACATGTGCGAGATGGAGCCTCAGGCGTTCCACACTTCATGGTTGGGTATGACTGGCTGACGACGTCTAATAAGCCAGAAATGGCCATTCCAGTCTCCCTTGTCTTTGTCTGTAAGGTTATTCTGCATATATAGGCATATAATGCATCATGCAAAGAGGGCTCACTGAGCAGGTCACAGGACATGCCCATCGTTTTCGGCCTTGGCATTCAATTTAGGGTCCTTGCAGGTAGTCGCAGTGGGCCGAGAACGTCTCATAACCAGACCAACGAGAGCCCTTCCTGCAGTGGTTAGTATTCCCGATTGTAAACGACGAGAAAACGCACACGTTATTAGATGCCTGGGCGTTGGACCTAATCTCCACTGATCAAAGAGTCCAGATTTCAATTACAGGTTCCCAAGGCCTGGGATTAAATATAACTGGATGACGATGGCTATTGAGCCAGAAGTGGCCATGCCAGGTTTCCTGGTTTCTACATCTCTCCTATCCTGAATCTATATATGACAATGGGGCGATGGGGTTTTCTGACCAGGTTAAGACACACGCAGCTGCCGATGCGCCACCAGGAATAGATGTAGGGAAGGGCATGTCTGATAACTTCATCGGTGAACCTCTTTCTGCCATCACTTATAGTTCCAAACCGGCAGGGCAATATAGCCTTAGTATATTTATAGAATAGCTGTCTTGCACGCACATTACTACAAAGGGTCCCAGGTTCGTATTCTAAGCCCCGCAAATCTTGGGTTGAGTAGGATTGGCTGATGATGACAAATAAGCCAGAAACGGATATTTTGGTCTCCCTGTCGTTTCCCCGCCACGTCCGGAAACCTGAAATGTACTGAAGTACAACTACTTCCTTTTCTGACACGTATAAATGTGATGGCCGGTCATGTTATTTACTGAAATACTCAGCACGTATCACGTCTATGTCCACGGATTCTGCGCGGATCCCGCTGATATTTAGCAATTAAAAGGACTGCACTATTATGAGAAACCGTCTCAACTTACTGTAAAATGTCGACGAAGACATCTGACGCTGTGAGACCAGCCACAGAAGGAAGTACAACAGTAGAGCTCAGTTTGCCCAGTATCCTGTCACCTGAAGCAAAAAAATGTTCCGATGGATAAATTACGCGCACAGAGGGCAAATAAAGTACTGCGATAGGTATAGTAGATGTGCTAACTCATGAAATGTCAATCAAAATTTCGAAATGCGTTCTCGTTTCGTAAAGATAAATTGAGTAGTGTTGTAAAACTAATCATGATGCAGCATAAATCTATAATGATCCAGTTACCTCAGTGTATCGGCATTCGAAAGAACTTATTTTCGGCTGCATGCAAGATCTATACTCTGCAAAAAAGACTACTTAAGAAGTATGCAATTTTCTCATTGATTTTCGACGCTCCTGAAATTTCAATTATATTTCATGGAAAACATGCATAAAAATATTCATTCTTTTACTCATCCGGTAGAAGATAACGTCTTCTTCCAATTTCATACTCAAAAGAAGAGTATAATTCGGTTTTAAAAAAGTTTCTAATTCCCGAATAATTTTGAACCCGACCTGCTGTTACACTTGCATTCAGGGTTTCAAAACTACAAGCTGTATATTTTCTGTGTACGGAAAACCATATACTTATCTACGGTGTCAAGAGGAGACCATATGAGGTTCATAAAATTAAGCAGCGGATTTGAGTAATATTGTTAACTTTACAAGCCACATTCGTAAATGCAGATACATGACGTTTCATGAACGGCCATTTAACGGTACTAAAAAATCTCACGATTAGAAACTTTTTGAAAACCGAATTATACTCTTCTTTTGAGTATGAAATTGGAAGAAGAGGTGTTTTTCTGCCGAATGAGTAAAAGAATGAATATTGTTATGCACGTTTTCCATGAAATATAATCGAATTTTCAAGGGCATCGAAAATCAATGAGAAAATTGCATACAAATCAAGTAGTCATTTTTTGCAGAGTATAGATCTTGCATGCAGTCTAAAATAATTTCTTTCGAATGCCGACATCCTGAGGTAACTGGATCATTATATATATATGCTGCATCATGATTTGTTTTACAACACTACTCAATTTATCTTTTCGAAACGAGAACGCATTTCGAAATTTTGATTGACATTTCATGAGTTAGCACATCTACTGTATTTATTGCGTTTTGTAGTGACTGTAATAGTACGGACCAACCACTGTCAGTCTGGAGCCCCCAGTCTGAGCACAGACAGTCATTAAAATCCTCGAGTCTGTGGCACTCCAACTCAGTGGGATCTTAGCCGATGTGGTGGCAAGCGCCTAGGTGTGGGTATTTGCCGAGCCAATCACCTGCGCCCACCCCCGCCTCCGGTTTCCTTGAGTACGTTTTGACTCCGATAGAATCAATCACGGTGAGCTAAAGGCTGTGGCTTGGAAGGCTGCCAACTGACGGAATAATCCGGTCCTCCTCCCGGGACGGAGAAGCAGGCAACAACGGCCCCTTCCTAGGGCGGCTGATATGGCTCTTCCGACCACTTGGAATCCGAGCCACTTCTGCTCCTTAATGTGTGAAATCCTGGTCCTTTGTGTGCAGATCAGGGAGTGTGGCGGCACGCCAAGGTGCGGATTCACGCCGCGCCAGTCACCTGAGACCTATTCGCACTTTCGCTCTTCTTGACTTCATTTTGACACCGGACTCAGGCTCATGAGAAGGAGAGACTGTGTGTGTGTGGATAGAGCGCAAGTCTAATATCACCATAAACTAATTCATGAACATGTCACTGTCCCTCCTCCCCCCACCCTACGCTGAAGCACATGTTGGACATCGTCGGAATCGAGAGTTGAACCGTTGGTTGTGCTTTTGTGTGCCGGTTTATGGCGCCGTCTGAGTGTATGCTCGTGAAAAACGAGACTACAGATGCAGGAAGGACCACTTCTGACCTCCTGACCGACTTTATTCAGTGATATGCTAATACCAGATGCTGGGGCACCCGACGTTTGAACCAGGGCAGGATGGGTTGACGAAACTCCTAAGCCTACAACTAACTCGCACAAATGTTGGCAGAACAAAAGGAATTGAAAGGACTGTACAGTCGGGGAGCAATTGTCCCAACTGTCGAGGTTCGGTGAGCAAACGTCGCTGAGTGGAAGTCTTGATCGAAATCTAGACCGTTTAAAATGTTTCCACGCACCCATAAAGGCCTACTAAGGCCCTCGGAACCAGACAGCAACTTGGAGCGCAAATTCTTCACACCCTGAGGATACACACTGAGCAGCTCTGAGCATGCAAGGAGTCGCAATACCCCATTAGTTTATTTGCCGTGACAGTCAGGTTAAATACTGCGGCGCGAACCCCATGCGGTACACCACAAAGGTGCTTGCACTGAGGACGATATCAAAACGGACATGTGTGGCCGGGACTCCAATGCGATCTGGATCAACGGGCATACTAGTCCGCTACTTGCGTACACTGTCCTGAGCTGGACTCTTGTACTAGCTGAAGGACCGAACCATAAATTAAAAGTTCAGGTGTTTGTCAGGTCAGACGCTGGCACAGAATTCTAACTGAGACTGATGGACGCGCACACAGTACCATATGGTAGTTCAACCGCCGAAAGGGAGGATGTTCACCAGCGTCTCACAGGTTGGATGCAATCTTGGTATACGCACAAGTTAGTTTATAGTGATGCGGACTTGGACTGCATCTACCTCACCCTCTCTTCCCAAAACAACCGCTTTCCAATTGCGAGGAAGATTCAAGACGATCAGAGCTGCATGTGTTCGGAGAGGTCCTCCGAGTTGGAAAGCCCATCTAGGTGTGTCAAATACCGCCGGGTTCCACGATTCACTGGTACCACGCTTTACTCAGGAGACTGGACAGTCAAAAACCAAGAAAAATCATGTATTCTTGCGAAACACGTTGAAAGAGTTTGATTATTATGCACGAAATACAAAAGCCTACCGGGTCTTATGATAGCTGCGCACGCCGTTCCAATGATCGCGCTGACAAGATTTAGGAGAATGACGTATAAAATGCCGATGGTTCCAAGCCTTCCGTTCTTCTTCGGATCCAAACCCGCAATGACTAAAAGCGAGGCGATGGGTTGAATAACCATTTGCAATAAATGGAGCCGGTCATTAGAAAGCAAAGTCAAAGGTAGCACACATGCGCAAACATCAGTTGGCAACATAGTGACAAGACCACTGGTCCCAAGTCACCATGCATACGCTGGAAGCTTAACACAAATTTGCTTCAGTAAAATAAATATTGTTGGTGTCTGTCCGTCTAAGAGGTGTCGAGGCTTTCTGGAGGCCATATGCTTCGATGACTCGTGCATTGATCGACACATCAAGTCGGGCGCCGTATGCAATAGTCTCAATTATCAGTGGAAATAGCGATGGCCAATCAGAACAGGATGCCAACATAGGCAATAGATTATTGGTAGGAATGACAGAACAGTATCGATTTTTCATTTACACTAAAAGCACTGATTGCTTTGCGCGTCTGTTGTAAGTCCATCAGCGGCCTGGGGAATCGGCGTCAAAATTTTAGAAAATAACGCATGTCAACTTTCCCGAAGAACCTATTCCCGTCAAAATTTAGAACATAAATATATATTCTATTTCCATGGAGAGTCTGCATTTCACGCGGCAGAACTGCACAAACGATATGGCAGTTCAAATGAAAATGCAATGGGGACTTGAAGAATGTCATCTTGACCACCGTTGTTTCCTTTCTTGTAGGTCTCCAAAAGGATTCAGTCAAATGAAGACTGATGCTAGTGCAACGTTAGATCACCTAAGGAACGTGGGTATTATTCTTTAGCACATGGGTAATGCTATTCTGCCTACATTGCGCGCCGCTGTGCGGTTGCTGGTTGGGCTCGAGAGAGAGAGCCCGTAAGGCACAACGGAACGAGTGAGTTCCGTAGTACGATCGGCGAGCGCCCCACTACCATTGTATATTCCAGATCGAAAACCGACAATACAACAAGCCCGTGGCTCAGTGGTTAGAGGCGTTAGACTTCTAACCAACAGGCTGCACGACCGAGCCTTAGGTGTTCCACACTCCAGAGTTGGGTACGACTGGCTGACGACGCCTAATAAGCCAGAAATGACCATTTCCTTCTCCCCTGTCTTTGTTGGTTGTTATTCTGCTTATATTACTCGTCGCTGTATGGATGCTGATTGTCTCCAGAGAGAGCTCTAAGGTACCACGGGATGAGTTAGCTCCGCAACACGATCGATATACATGTATGTACATATATTAATGAGTTAAGGTTTGGACGAAAGTAGACTTACCCAGAAGTAGATTAGAAGATATTAGCGGAAGAATGGTTAGCTGCAGAAGCCTTAGGTAGATAAGACCAGGCATTCCTAAAGAACAGACGCACAATAAGGATCAATAATTTGCTTAAATGAAAAACAGTATTCACATCCCTAAACGCATGTCCAAACAGAAAATGCGCCTCGAAAGAACAAGACTGGTGTCCATCCATTAATACGCATATGAGCCTTTTGGCTGTTTGCGCGGAAAATAACTGTTTCGACCTGATTTTTAGACATTGAGTTACGCTCAAGAATGTCGCTACCAAAGGATTTATTTGTCCAATTGGCTTAGGTTAGATCACAAGAATTGGCATCAATCAGATTTTCCGTCACAAGTTAGAGTATAGTTCCTAGACAAGTAGGGATGAGAAAAGAGGTGGCATGCGCTATGAATCTCGATGATCGAAATTCAGATTATCGATCCATGACTCTTGGACCGTTTGCACTTCACTTATTGTCGTAATGCATTGTGGATAATGTCTTATTTTTGGATAAAGGAAGCTATACAGTAAAAAATACTACAGTATTTAACAGAAATTAAAACCGCAGGATATCTGAACATTTTGCTAGGTAAATAATGGTTCCAAGTCAGGTTGGTACATTACAGTGTTTTTTCTTTGAGAGGAATTAAACTGAACGAAGGCGATTTTCCAAGACAACTCTCGCCAAGCTGAAGTCATTCAAGACATCCAGAACAGAGAAGAACGAATGATTTCCTGCGAGCTATTGTTACATCAGTTTACAATACGTAGTCAAACAATAAACAGTTGATTGGTTGCAATACCTCGCGTTATAAAAATGATTGGAGGGTTTCTAACCCGAGGTTTGCACAAGGGTGTTTTCCAAATGTCGTTGGGCATATACTATTTTAATTATCCGTTTTCTGCCTGAATATTCATTATGCACTTTCACGAATACTTTTTTTCTCATATGGCGCGAATTTTTTAGACTTCCGGCATTTTTCGGTTTCCCTAGGGAAGCTTCCGATCATCCCCAAGCATATTATTAGACTAAATATTTGTTTCATATTTTCAACTAGCCGGCAATATTTGACCATTTGATGGCTATTTTGTTAAATAAATTTTTCTAGGCTTCCGACTCATTTTAGACTTTTCCCGAATTTGCCCGTGCTTCGCTGTTTAACCATCTGCTGTACAAGTGGACAAAAAAGCCTGTCGTAAACTTTTATACTTTGTCACTTTTCGATATGCATAAAACATGCATCCAGTCAATCTCATTTGGACGGATTGAAGAAATCTCACGTTACCAACACAAGTATTGACCGCAGTCGGCAGTGCAAGATTTCGTGATCTAATTAACTGTACACCAAATTCAGCGATACATCCTTACCAGTCCGCCGGACCCAACTCTGGATTAAGACTGGCCGACGAGGTCGAGTGTGCGTGAAACGGACATTGCAGAATCTTCCGTCATTGTCGAAAAATCCCTGAGGTTAATGACCGGCCTTTTACTAAACAACCGGGGGTGCTAATTGAGAATCTGCTTTGGGAAGGCAGCGCAGCAGTGTGTGGTAAGTGGAAGCCATCGATCATTCCAGGCTATACCCTATGAGTTGCTAAAATTCCCAGAACGTCTATCGGAAGAAAACCTGGTCTGGAAAATACACAAACTTCGCTAGTTTCATACCCCTACAACATGTGAAGCAGTTTGGTGTTCATTTTCATGGAAATTTCTCGTTTATGTTCAGCCAAATCCGGTGCTACCGTGCTCAGGTTCTTTTGGCGTCCTTTCCACCTGAAACCATCTCTACAGGTGAACTTACAGATCCACTTTTGAAGTGATTTTATGCCACAGGAGGGAACGGCAAACACCGGTAGGAGGGATTTAATATGTACGGCTTTCTTATAGTGGTTTGGGCCCTCAACGTGTCGCCAGCTCTAGGCTTGCGCTAGCAGATGACTCAGTGAGTGTTTCACATGATAACTAGTCTGCATCTGCCCGGTGGATGAACTGGATGACGCCGTCCTTTGTGAGCGTCTGCGACTGGCTGACCTCAGAAATGAATGTGAGCGTGCTCCATCTGTCTGAGAGGGTTGAGCGTGTGATTCTTAATGCGTGTGTGCATGAAAGGCACGTAGGGCTTATGTGCATATGAGGGGCTTTCGACGGAAAATTGATTATCCATTGTGGACTGAAACATTCTAGGCTGCCATGGCGAGTAAGGTTACTCTGACTAAAGGGGTAGGAGAGTGAAGGCAGAGAAAGTTACTTCGTATGCAGTTTCGATCCTGAAGTTAGCTTCCACGGCCGCAGTCAGCTTGCCGATGCAGTGACTACCAGTAATTGCTTAGAGGATCTCTCTTAGCAACTTTCTCCGCGACAACCCCATTTTCAGCGTCTGCCACCACACTGCATCTCCGTCAGTGCATTATTGCACAGTCGCATCAATGGCAGATTATCGATCTGGCACTGTGAGATCCTGTTTTGCGTCCAGCCAATCACCATCATTTAAACAGACCAATGAATTCTAAGACTAACGTGGATACGTACTGCCTCAAAACATCCTGAGGCCAGTCGCAACGGGGACCTTTTGCGCTCTGCGTGTTCGGCTGTCAGCTTGTTCCAACAACAACCTATTCTCCATCCATCCTGTGCAAATACAATTCTTCGCCTGCTAACGTCCATCTCCTCTACATACAAGGAAACTGGCGTGAGGTTTGCAGCGGCTGGGATCCGCCCGTCTTCTCATTTGCTGCAACATCTCTCGAGGGGGTGAACTGCCTCTCCCTCATTAGCTTTGCATTGACATCCTAGATCAAAATTTTGTTCCAATCGGAAAACACCGGCAAACGTCCCTAAAAGTGATAGCTAACATTGCCACCACTACCAGCATGCGTCATGCAATAGGTTCATGCAAAAGGTGTCCCGTATGCGGTCATGGAGATTCCACTGAAAAAAGCCCCCTTGATGAACTGACAGCGCGTGACCGATCTCATGAAATGTTGGCCATCATTCTGGAATGCGTTTCTGACTAGGCAAGATTGCTTAAGTTGGGTTGTTATACTGATTATCTCGCAGCATAACCCTATAACATTTCGGACTTGCCAGGATGTCGGATTTTGAATGCATTTCTTGTTGACATCCAACAGAAATCAAACTTTTATCAAATGAATGCATAAAGAGGCATGCATTTTTCCCATGGATTGTCGATTTCTTATAAATTCCAATATATTTTATAGAGAAAATGCACAAAATATGTCTTCTTTTGCTCATGTGGTAGGAAATCACATTGTCTTAGTATTGTATGCCCAAAGAAATGGTGAATTTAGGTCTTAAAAAAGTTTCCTAATCCCCGTATAACTTGCAGCCTGATCTGCCGTTGCACCAGCATTAAGCAATTTCAGTCTACAAGGTGCATGATATTCGCGTAAAGAAAATCATATTTTCCTTTATGCCTATGAGGAGATACCACATAGAGTTCATGAAACGTTACAATGGGTCCGGACTGTCTTGAACATTTTATGAGGTGCATTAGTAAACGAGCATGTGCGATCTTGCATGCATGGACGTCGCACGGTCTTAAAAATCTCATAATTAGAAACTTTTTAAAACTTTCTGTGGGCATTAATATGAAAACAATGTGATTTACTTTTAAATTAGCAGAAGAAAGCATATTTTGTGCATGGTTTCAGTAAAATATAATAGGATTTATAAGACCATCAAAAATCAAAAAGAAAAATACATGTCACTTATGTAGTCATTTTTTACAGAGTGTGGTTTTTGCAGGAGGTCAGGAAGAAGTGCATTTAAAAGCAGACATCCTGGGGAGTACGAAATGTTATATGGTTATGCTGCATGATAATCGGTATAACAAATCCACTTAAGTAATCTTTTCTAATCGGAAACGCATTCCAGAATTTTGGCCAACATTTCATGCGATCGGTCACGCACTGTACGGGTTCGAACTCCGAATGAATTCTTACAATCAACAAGTAGTCCAAAAAACATAATATTAAACAGAAATATGTGGGACTCACCGATCCAGGTCACCGCCTCGGCGGAGGGATTAGCAGCCTTCACGCCGAAGGCTATTGCGAAGCCCACGCAGACACCTCCCAGCGTGGCGAGGGTGAAGGCATTATCGCGGAGGCAGGTGAGGCATTTGTTTTGCCTCGTGACGAACTTCAGGGAGTCTTCCTCTGAATCTTTGCCCGATTTAGTGGATATGTCCGCCTGAGACATTTTTGAGTCCTCACGTTAATCAGTCGCTGTGGTAGGATGAGAAGACAGTATGTGTTTTTATGTTGGAGCAGGGGATGCAGAACACTCGCCGTGGGCACCAATCAGAAAGTAGAGAAGGAGAGCGCGACTGACCTATCGTCAGCAGAGTGTGGCGAACAACGAGCTTCTAGGTCAGGGTCGTGCCTAGCCATGTCTGCAAGCAACAACAAGAGTGCATTCCCCAAACCACGGCGACGTCGCATGATCGGGGAGATTGTTAGGGTCCTTTCATTTGTCGAGCTGGACATTAAAGTAATATATGTGGTGACATATATGTACGTATACATAGGGGGCGATCACTGAAGAAGACAAGACAGATTAAGATTGCCGTTTCCGGCTTATCAACCATCGTTAGCTAGCCTCAGCCAACTCCAGTTTTTTGGTACCTGATCAATCGGCGAACGCACTTCAAACATAGTATGAGCAACATATACGTTTTTATGTAATAAATCTGCAAAACAGTACGAGACGGCAAAATTTAAAAGACAGACAGCCCAAGCAGAATTCCGTAATGCTAATGATCTTCGTTCTTGTTCGCAAATAAATTTGCCATCCAGGGAAGAGTTTTTGGAACTTAGCTTCTTTGTTCATACGAATCGGAATCAGCTAGAATTTTTCTTTCAACTGTTATAGAAATGTCCAGAGTTGATGGCAGGGAATTTAAGCTTACAAAGGTGTAAATTTTGAGCAACAAAATATTTAATAAATTAATGAACTTATAAGAATTTTTGTTTAGTAAAATTAAAAATTATATTTGCTTATTGACTGCCCCTTATCGCTATAGGATACAAATGACGAATAGAATTCTCACATGGGGATTTGAATGAATTAAGACGCCTGATCAAAAAGGCCAGCGAGATAGTAGTTAGACATACAGCCTAACTTGTGAGAGCAGGCATAAATGAAACATAAAAATCTGAAACTTTAAACTAAGGACTTGTTATCTGTGAGAACTTAGAAAAGGCAACCTACCTTGATGACCTGTAGTTTATGCACTTGCTTCCAAAGGGGGAACTTTACGGACAAATAGTTGGGTATTTTTAATGGACCGATTAATAACAGTAAATCACTATAAGGACTTAGGCCAAGTTTTATTCTTCTGAGCAATTCTAATTTAGCTTCGTCTTGGGTTCCTTCCTACGGAGACGACAGTTTAAACCCTACCTGTTATTTTTACCATCATGTCCAAAGATGTACACCGTGTGTCCCACAGTAAGGTGAAGCAGGCAGGGTTGCTTGCGCATAGTGAGTGAAGACTTGCGCTGCATCTACCGCACTCTCTCCTCCCACGCTGCCGTCTGTGTTCGGTGTCAAGACAAAGTCGAGAAGACGAGAGGGAAAAGGGCGCAGCTGGATGGAGCGGCTGGGACCGCACCACCTTAGCTCTGCACTCCACACCCCCTGGCCTAAACAACGCTTGACCAGGATTTTGACCAACAGCAACAACACCCAAAGGAGCCAGAAGAAAGAGGGTGACTGAGTAGCCACGCTCACGATCTGTACACTTAGCGGGAGCGCACGCGAATCTACCGGAAGGGAGCCAGGTGGCCGGGGACTGCCAACGCATACCGGGCTGTGAGGAACATAGTTTGCCGGATCTACAGTGAGCGACCTATCTCATGAAATGTTGGCTGAAATTCTAAAGTGCGTTTTCGATTTGGAAGGATTACCTGGTCGCGGATGTAATACTGATTATCTTGTGGTACACTCTTATAACATTTCGGACTCGGCAGGATGTCGTCTTTTAAATGCATTTCTTTTCAATCTCCTGTAGAAAGCGTGCTCGGTAAAAAATGACTACTTAATTAGCATGCATTTTTCCCATTGATTTTTGATGGTCTTGGAAATTCAGATATATTTTATAGAAACTACAAATAAAAATATGCTTTCTTTTAGTCAATCAATAGAGAATCACGTCTTCTTTATATTTTATACTTAAGGAAGGAGTATAAGTAGGTTTTAAAAAAGTTTCTAATTATGAGACTTTTTAAGACCGCGAAATGTCCACTCACATAGCATCGTATCTGTCCGTTTACCACTGCTCCTCATGAAATGTACAACATGGTCCGCATCCATTGCAAAATTTTATGGACTCTATATGATATCTCTTTATTGGCATAGAAAAATATGTGATTTTCTTTACGCGGAACTAATGCACCTTGTAGAGTGAAATCACTAAGCGCTAAAGCAACGAATGTTCAGGCTCCGAATTATTCGGCAATTAGAAAACTTTTTTAAAACCTAATTATACTCCTTTCTTAAGTATAAAACATAAAGAAGACGTGATTCTCTATTGATTGACTAAAGGAAAGCATATTTGTGTTTATGGTTTCTATGAAATATATTTGAATTTCCAAGACCATCAAAAATCAATGGGAAAAATGTATGCTACTTAAGTAATCATTTTTTACCGAGCACGCTTTCTAAAGGAGATTGAAAAGAAATGCATTTAAAAGCCAACATCCTGCCAAGTCCGAAATGTTATAAAAGTATGCCTCCAGATAATCAGTATTACATCCGCGACCAAGTAATCCTTCCTAATCGAAAACGCATTTCAGAATTTCAGCCAACATTTCATGAGATAGGCCACTCACTGTAGCATAACAGAGGCTTACAGACCTTTAGTCCAACTTCTACCCACATTCATTAGGCGAACACCCCGCCGCCCTACTTCTGTAGTTTTTCAGTTTGTTTTAACGAGCAAATAAGCCAGCTTTAATATTTCCTTTTTCCCACCCATGGACTTTCGGGTTGTTCTTTATTCTTGATTTGTGTTCCTTCATCTGGAAATAGCCCAAAGCTCCAGACTTTTGTTGCGGTTTGACTGGTTGAGAATAGAATGTGAGCCACGAAAGACTGTATCGAACACGCTGGCCCCCATCGATAAGATACTGGTGGTTTCTCGCTACGCGACCGCTGGCGGGGACTAGTGACCGGAAGCGCAGAGTGTTAATGTTCCCTGCCTCATGCACGCTAGATATATAAGCGTTACTCTCTTCTGACTGGTCAGCCACGGCCACACCCGACACAGTATGAGCTCCTGAATTAGCTCGCATCCAGGTTGATCCAAGCTCGAACCGCAGATCATTCTGGCCTTAGTTCGGACTGTTGAAGGCTAAGTTATGATGGCCTATAAACCGAAAACGATGACCTAACATCCTGACATTTGTCAGTAATAGCACCTTGAATCAAATGACTCAGTAGGCATTATCAAGTGTTTCACATGAGCAGCAAATCTCAAAATCCTCAGTAGGAGTAGAGAGGATAGCAGGCGGAGCTGCTCTGTAGAGGAGTAAGTGAGACTGGTTTGTGTTTGTACTGCATCCATCGGCAGGTTGTGGGACGTGTATGACCCGTTGTACCTTAGAAGCCGAAGTAGAGACCTCACAGACAACCACTTAGCAGCTAAAGAAACACCAAGAAAGAAAAGATAAACGAGAATGACAACTTCTGGCATATTATCCACCGTCAGCCGTCTTTTAGTGCCTGAGCCCTGAACCCACCTCCCTTAGATATCGAGCATTATTAATTCAGCCCCGGTCACTTGGGCCGTCCGTTGCGATCAGTGTTAGAGAAGAGCTTGTACCGTAACATGAGTGGTGAACGTACTGCCAACGTGTGTTAGTGGTCCCGATCACAACCGACATCATAAAGTGCTCGTAACTCAGTTGATAAAACATTGGACTTAGAAATGTCCGTAAACCAAATAAGGTGGTTTGGAGTCTCCGGTCCTGCAATACCTGGGTTCGGGCAAGGTTGGTTGACGACAAGTATTAAGTCGGGAGCGCGCACCTCAGTCCCCCTCCTCTGAACTGCTTTTGTATTTTCCCTTAGCTGACAATATTTGATTAGTCGTTGGGTGTTTTGATAAATACACTTGAATTTATTTCCGGCTGATTATAGACTTTTAGCGAGTTTACCCATGCTTCATTGCTTAACCATCTGCTGTACAAATAGACGAAAAAATCCGGTCGAAAACTTTGTCGATTTTGCTGTGCACATAGCATGCATTCAATCAATTCCATTTGGACGGATAGATACGATTTCACGTAAAAAAAAACACAACAAATGGCCACTGCCGATAGTGTAGCCTTCCACAATCTAAAGTAGGTGTGATAACTCATGAAATGTCGACAAAAATTCCGAAATGCGGTTTTGGTCTAGAAAGATTATTTAAGAAGGGTTTCAAAAGTAATCATCATGCGGCATAATTCTATAGTAATTCAGATACCTCAGGATCCCGGCTTCCAAACGAACGTTTGTCCAGCAGCCAGCAAAAACTGCACTCCGTAAAAGTGACCACTTCCTGAACATGGTTTTTTTTATTGATTTTCGATACCCTTGTAAATTCAAATATATTTTATGTAGAACATGTATAAAGATTCATTCTTTTACGTTTTCGATAGAAAATTACGTATTTTTCAAATGTTAAATTTCAAAGAAGGCTATAATTTGGTTTCATAGCACTTTTTAATTTGCGGAACTTTTGAACCCGACCTGCCGTTACACTTGCGTTCAAAGTTTCCAAACTGCGAGCCCTATAATTTCCGCGTATGGGAAAACTTATATTTCTCTACTGAATTAAGAGGAGACTATTTGGGGTTCATAAATTAAGCAGTAGATTTGAGCCACATTGTTAATTTTAAAAGCCACATAAGTAAATACAGAGGCATGAGACTTTATGAAGGGCAATTTCACGGTGTTAAAAAATCTCATAATTTCGAAACTTTTTTAAAATCGAATTTAACTTTTCCCTCGTGTGTAAAATTAAAAGGAGACGTAATTGTCTACTGAACGAGAAAAAGAATGAATATTTTTATGCATGTTTTCATTATAATATAATTTAATCTTTAACGGCATCGAAATTCAATGAAAAAATGCATGCAACTTAAGATGCCATTTTTACGAAGTATGGATATAGATGCAACTGGAAAGAAGTTTGATCAAAGGCCGGCATCGTGGGGTAACTGGATCATTATAGAATGAATTATGCTGCAAGATGATTGGTTTTACTACCCCACTTAATTAATCCTTTCGAAACTAGAACGCATTTCGAAATTTCGGTTGACGTCTCTTGCGTTAGCCCACCTACTGTACCTCTAAGCAAGAGTTGTTCTCAACGAAAACATATAGGAATGTAAAAGAACACGGACGGATGAAAGCAACTTCACAGGTAATAAGTAACTTTCTTCTAGCTCACCTGCCGCACATTATGTATGTCGGTGGCTAGACTCCGTTCAGCAGCAAACCGTTACTGGGTGGTGTGTGTTGACTGATTCAGAGAAACTTCAGTCTCCTGGGGGGGGGGGGCAAAACTCTAAACGTTAAGTCTTGAGTTTAGGCAGTTGAGCGTTAGTTTTCCTTGGCACCGAGAGTACTTTAGAAAAAAAATGGTCGTCCTCGTTCCCCTCGGACTCATAACAGAATGCGCAGTTAAATTCAACGACAGGAAAAAAATAATTTTTACCTCAAAAAACACGATAAACAATTTCCAACAAGAGAGTTTTGTGCGCGGGCTGACTGTAAACATGGATCCAGGGACCGGTCATCGCGGCATACATCAAAGCAAAAGGTGCTCTCAACTAAAGCATCTAGGAATGTGAAAGAACGTGATCGGATGAGAACAACTGCGCAAATGACCCTCTCAGTTTAAAACATGGGACATTCATTAGTGTGTTTCAACCCTGATATTGAATAAGAGAGCTGGAACAGACATCACAAAGGCTTACTCGTCGAGAAAGCGTTCATTGTTTGATATGAAAATACGTTTACTTGGGAGAGTAAAACCGTCAGTGTTGTTTGCTTTTCTGTGATGTCCTTGTTGCCAGAGTTCACCGATTTGTCAACCTAAGCTCTGCATTCGTATTTTATCGCTAACCCTGATTTGACATTTTTCATTTAACCGAGTATTTCGAATCATTTATAATGCACCTGCAAGACACTTCAAGTTCCTGCACCAGCGAATGCTTGCGAAGACAGAGGCAGTGGGCATACGATTAACCAACCAATCTTTTAGCTCTTAGAATGCGTTTGCACAAGAGCTGCAGCTCCCCTAGACCAAGCTGATCCCTACAATTTCGTTCACGAACCCTGCCATGTCTCACTACAGCGAAGAAACCCGAGTACAAACTCACTGTCAGAATAGCCTCTCCTTCTCTTCTTCACGTCTCTGACAGAATTATATCATAAGTACTCCTGATATCTGGCATATTTGAACGTCTTCAACCTTCTTTCTTCTCTCCGATAACCGTTTGTTGACCGTATTCAAATTTCCCCGCTTTACCATAAATTACTTATTTCAATGTGCAGGCCTGACAATGAATGTTTAAAAATGAACTTTCGACGAAATTGACTTCTGAAATTCTGCCCTCTGCGAACTTAGAAAACGATACTTTTGTATTTCATTGACAGTAACTGACCCTCACTTCATAAAAATCGACATGTGATGGCTTCCTATTCGCGGTTGGGCAAGGTTGCTCGTTGTTGGTTTTTAATTTCCTCAGAAATTAACTGCGAACTTGGAGAAGATCAGAAGATATTAAGGTCTATAGGCACAGGCAGCATTCCCCGAGCGTTTTCTGGTAGAGACTCCAAATTAAAAAATGTAGCTTTTTAGTTTCCTCAGAAGTTTTCTACAAATTTGGAGTAGATCAGTTTATTCAAGGTCTATGAAAACAGACCGAGAGTTTTATACATGAATATTTGGGCAGAAGCCCGTCAACCACAGCGGGCTAACCGTGTAATATTCATTAACTGCCAACAGACGGCTAGTAGTATATTTTGGGGCCAGAAGATACCATACAGGCAGCACATGTACTCGCTAAAAGTCCAGACACACGTGTTCCGCCGATATTCTGACGGGCTTCCGCTCAACTATTAACACATCAAAGTTCGGTCTGCGCCTATAGACCTTAGTATATACTGATCCACTCCAAGTTCGCGGTTAGTCTTTGAGGACATTAAAAAGCAACAATTTGTAAACTGGAGTATCTACCAGAAAGCAGACATGGAATTCTGGGAGATCTACTGAAGAACCTAAACCCTCTCAGCTGTGTCATGGAGCTGCAGGATATCGGCGAAACACGCGTGTTTGGGATTTTAGTTAGTGCCCGTATGGTATCTTGTGACCCTAAAAGATTAATCGTTTTATATGCACCAAAAGATCCAAATTCCTCCTTTCTTGTCAGTGAACTTTTTACGCCATTTATCGCTAACCCGATGTAATCCAAAGTGCCTACGTTTTCTCTTAATATGGTAACAGATAAAAAGTTCTCAACTTCCGAATTTTAAGACACGAAAATTTGGATGTATATTTTGGCATTCACGAAAGTATAGCATTAACTCAATTCAGCCAGTATGAGTAAATAGAGTATTATGAGTACGATGGTGAGCAAAACGTCCTAACATTTCAGTTTCTTGAGTTCGTTCAGCGATTCCTGACGGAAAGAGGGTGTAAGATGTGATATTTTTATCCAACAAATAGCCGTGGCATTTGGGATGTGCGGAAACCCTGAGGCTCCTATTTCTCAAGGCTCCCGATCAAAGAAGATGGCAACGGCAAATTGTCGAAACTGGCTTATTCTTATACAGGAGATTACTGTCTGTCGTTTTTTGCAACCGACAAAGTCACCTGCAGTGGGCTTATAATCCCATGCCCCCATAGGTCACCAGTCCTTGCCTTTGCTCCCGCTGGATATTGTCGGGACGATTTTAAAATCTCTGTCTGCATGACATCATTATGAAACATTTCATCAGCTTTACGCGTTGACCTTCGGTCTACTGTCGTGCAGACTCTCAGACCGTGCAGTTGATGAAATACTGAATGGGCTCGCCCACCAAATGTACTACGAGGAGATTACATCGTCACCTGTCGCCTAGCTGTCTCACGGTCGACGAATAGGTCAACCGTGAAGTGTTAAAAGGCTGTGTTAAAATAAGCTGACCGTAAGTTTAGTCGAGGGAGAGATTTTCGGCTAACTGTACTATTCTACAGCCCAGAAGGAATGTACTAGGAATACGGTGCTTATGGTTCAACACTACTAGAACCAGGTGTCCATAACAGTCTTCCCAAAAGCAGTGACCAATTGGAAAATATTTTATGTCGAAGATAGTGGTTGACCGTCACCACTCCTCAGGGTGCTTTGCCAGTAGTATGAACCACGCAACATCGGCTGTTTGTGAATATTACGCGGATACTCTCTCCCCTGAAGCCAACAAATATCAGCTCAAATATTCACACTAAATTTCGGTCCCAGTCTGATACTCTTTGTCCTGGAGGACCTACTTCAAGATAACGCATTAGTTTCTAAATAAACCAAAAATCTGCAAAGTTATCATTGGTGTTGGGAAGGGAGGCATTGCGAGAGTTATTTAGGTGGTAAGCAATCGTGTGGGAAAGATAACACGAACTCAGTCAGGGCTTATATCTGGGTGTTAAAATATGGATAGAGTCAAGAAGGAGACAACGATGACGTCCCATTTCTGTTGGTGGAACTGTCTGGTTCTCGGTCAGTCATAGTTATCCAAACCGGTCAGGGCCGAATCGGAGATGCCCTTACTCAGAGCGCCCTGACGCCTGACTCGGGAGCACTCGGACGCCTGCTCATTCGACGCCGGATGTATGCCATCGTTCGGCTACCAGCTTTTCAGTCAGTATATTTAAAGTAAACGACAAAACCCCTGAAAACTCCATTTAGGCGGTACAGATGTAGGGGAAACTAGTTAAATAACAAAAATTTAGCATGCAATTTTAGTAATGAGAATTCATAAGCCTAATAATGGAACATAAATGCGAAAGGGGTATGGTATTCGCGAAATTGCGAAAAACTTCCGTCACCGGATTCAGACTGAAAATTTGCTTTTGGGTCAAGTTTGAGGCACAAAAAGGACCTGTTGAAATCCTGTTAGTAGTATATTTATATTCATTGCATTAATCCGTTAGATTAGGCAGTTCGGATTGGCTTTCAGCAGGTGAGTATCCAGTTGTCTCTTGAACACACTCACGGTAGGGGAATTCATAACATACTCCGTCATAGAGTTCTATTGCCGAATGACCCCCTGTGAGAAAAAGGAGGAACGTTGACTTGCGCGACACAGTTCCTTTTTAGGCTGGTAATCGTGTCGTCTGATATTAGTCATTGGTGACATTTCAAAAAGGGTTTCCCAGTAGGCATCCAGGTCAAGTCCTCATAGCAACTGAAATGTTGCTATGAGGTCACCTCTGTGCTGCCTGTAGTGGAGGGGATAGAGGTTCAAGGCCGTCAGGCGCTGCTCGTACGTAAAATGTTTGAGGCCATGAGCAGCCTTTGTAGCACGCCGTCGTACATCTTTAAGGATATCTATATTCTATACAGCATGCAATGCTCTATCCACTGACGTCAAAACTACCCTCTTTATAATCGGGATCGGGTCTGAAGTTTATAGAAACTATGGCTCTGCCTATGACTTAACTTGTCGTGACAAGGACAGGCGAGCATCTGAGTCCGACCATCGGATTCAAATATTTGTCCGAGGGCAGATGTTAAGCGACGTTCTTGTCCTCATCAGCCAGAGTTTGGTGGATAGATGGACCTCCTTGCGTCCAGTCTCTCCCCTGTCACTCATAGTTTCAAAGGATGTCCTCTCCAGTTAGTAGTGGTTGCCAGCTCAAAGAAGTGGCCGGATGCGAGGCAGCAATCCTGACCCCCTGGCATTCAAAACGTTTTAGCGAATGGAACAGTCTAAAAACCTACCTTACGCACCTAGACTGTCCAATCTTGACTTCTTTCCCTGTACTACAGACAACTACGTGGCGACTTAATTCAAACGTTTCGAATGATACGGGGTTAGGATTGCTGCCTCGCATCCAGCGATTTCTTTGAGCTGGTCGCCACTACTGGCTTGAGAGGACATCCTCTGAAACTACGCGTGACAGGTGCGAGACTAGACGCAAGGAGGTCCAACTTCTGTCACAGAGTGGTAAAGGCATAGAATGTCCTGCCTGTGGACGTCGTCATGTCCTCATCCGTGGACACAATTAAGAAGAAGCTTGACCAGTACAGGGATATGTACCTTTACGACAGCAGAAACTAACAAAATTCCATCCTGTACCAACCGCCCCACCCAACGTTTTATGTTGCAAAGCATGCTACGCCCTATTTTTAAGTAGTATTATTTCGTGACTCTTCGTTATCTCCTGACCGAAGCATATAGGTGTACTTCGATATTACCTGGTCCATTCAGTACCGCGTACTGGTTATTGTACAATTTTGACATAGAAGTCATTCACAGACAAACTGGTAGCAGTTGTATGTAATTACTTACCTAATTTTCTTTGACACTTGCCTTACACATTGTTTTTCATGACGTTATTGTTACCAAAAGGGAGTTCGAGGGCGATCGCCTACCTTTCCCTTAATAAATCTGATTGTTTTTTGTGTCGAGGCAACTAAAACCTGAACAGACTCCACATCCAGGTCAAGTTCCTAGTAGGTAAAAGTGAATTTAGACGTCAGCAGAGAATCCAGCATTCTGTGCAAAATGAATAAAGGGTAAGATGATAGTTGGTAGCCGTGTCCACAGACTCCACAACGGTACCTACTGGGCCGACTTCAGTAGCT
>CACRXP010000130.1:283406-340744 GCA_902702965.1 Spirometra erinaceieuropaei | reverse complement strand
TTGATTTCTATTCGACTATCAGGGCCCCTTTAACTTACAGCTGAAACACTACAGTTTAACGGCATCACACAAGTGAGGCATGGCCCTCTTAGTTTCCCTTGTCGGTTAGATAAGCGCACGCGCACTCGCGTACTGCAGGTGGCCTTATGCTTACTTCCAGGACTATTTATTCCCGTGTCCTGACTTTAACCTGGACCCTGACAGTGACGCTCCCAAACCTAACACAAACCCTCTTGATCCCATTTCAAATCCCACCCCCCATGGAATTTGGCGTATAACCCACTTGTGATACTTAGGAGTGGTGCTTGTAGCTGTGCCCTTCGCCCTTGTCTTAGTAGGTTAGCTCCTGGCAAATCGCATGCCAGACGTTTTGCTACCGCTTGGGAAGATCTTAACATAAACTTTGAAAGCAAAATATCCGCCTAGAGAGCCCCATTCCAGGATGCACACGAGGGCGATGTCATCAGTCCCGTCATATCAGTTGCCCGAGGACTTGTGCGCTAATGTGTACTTGCCCTCGCATTACAGACGGTCTACGTTTATACATTTAAATGTCCGACTGTACAGTGTTGGGCGCCTGAAGTTAAACAGGGTAGCTGCAACCAAAAGGCCCTTTTAGTGCAACCTTGTCATTTCTTGTTTATGCAAATAACAATAGTTACTGAAAATTAAAGTAGTAGGTAAAATACTGTTCGTAAAATAAATAATACAAAAGTTAGGGGATTTTGACCCTATACGGGCAAATTCTCCTTATCGCTCCCGACAGATCCTGATGCAGCGTCCTCCGGTTCCGTCTCCTTTTCATGCTTTTTTGTACGGTCGTAGATGGCCTGCGTTGTCGCTGCAATGTACATGATGGAGAGACCGCCACTTCCCGAGCGACAACGATCCCTACAAGAGGACGAAGTTGGCTTCTGTTACAAGTTATCCACAGTAAGGTTTGCTTCAAATAACTACAGTTCAAATTTGGAAAAAACACCCAAAGATCGCGCCGCGTTTTCAAGGAATCGCTCCTTCTTTTGTGAATTCGAGCTCGAAATCTCGGACATTTTGATGCGTCTGCTAAAACATTAGGCAAGAGGGAACCAGAATATAGAGAACCGGTTGAGTTCAGTTTCCCAGTTGTAGTATTATGTAAGATCTTATCGGCCCTAAGCTAACTGGTCAACCTCAACAGCACGAATGCTAACTTGAGACTAACCAAAAAATTGATACATTCGGGCACTTACTTTCTAAGGAGGGCATACTGACTATATCGATCATAAAAATGTCTACTCTGTGGGCTCAGATACACAGTGAATCCCGACCTAGGCCGACATTTCCAGGAGGTCTAGCGATATGGTATTTATAGACTAGGAAAAGCGAAGCTATTAAAACATGAACAATGCCGTGTTAGTCCGACAGGACAACGGGCTCGTGGCCCAGTGGTTAGAGGCAAGGACTTCTACCTAACAGGTCGCGAGTTCGAGCCTCGGGTGTTCCACACTTCGGGGTTGGGTATGGCTGGCTGACGACGGATAATAAGCCAGACATGGTCATTCCAGTCTCTCTTGTCTTAATCAGTAATACCATACTGCCTATATCAGGCGCCGTTGTGCGGCTGCTGGTTGGGCTCGTGAGAGAACCCGTAAGGCACAAAGGAACGAGTGAGTTCCGTAAGAACGATCGATGAGCATCCCCCCCTACCATGGTCTAGCGATAGTTTGTGCGCATGTGTGGGTCGCCCTGGCGGACGCTTAAAAGGCCTGCTTTAAAGACAGAAGCCTCCCCTCATGCATAAAATAATTTCATAGGAGACAAAATAAAATCCATTTGCTTACAGGAACCATTCCATGGCAAAGAGCAACCCAGCGCCCTCGGTGGGAACGCCGACAGAGGAGAGCACAGTGACCACGAGGACCATGCTGGCGCTGGGAATGTTTGGCACGGCTAATGAGGACGCGAATGTCAGAAACCTGAAAAAAAAGGAGAAACTAAGTTGAGCACTTAAAGCGCTTATCGACAAGACACTCCGTGAAGGCAGTGCAGTAGGAGTGCTCTGTCGTATAACAAAGGCTAGCGGTAGCGTGAATGCTCCTAGCATCAGAGGTTGCTGATGTGCTTCATTGCCAGCAATGTCGGACTGCCGAATCGAGTGAAGTCCTCAGCAGGCACTAACGCGACAGTTGAACCGTGTGCTCTGCAGTAGGGTGAGAGCAGGCACGGCGACTTGCACGGGATTTCTGTTGTAGCGATGGTAGACTAGCGTTGCGTCTACCGCACTCTCTCGTCCCTATCCCCAAACCTGGGCCCGGTGTCAAGACACAGTCAGGAGGGCGAGACCGGACGCGCACGCAGGCGTGACACCACACGCTGTAGTCCACAACAACCAATTGAACAGGATTCTAACTAACAGCAGCAGGAGCGACGACTGGCGCAACCGGAGTCGCCTCTAGGCGTGCGCAATACCCCGCTGGAATCCCACGGACTGAGAATGCCATAGAGGTCAAAGTAAGGAGCCATTGCAGCTTAACTCTCAGACCACCGGCCGGCTTCTTAGCATACAAACACGCGCAACCAGGCTGACTGCGAGGGCTGAGTTGAGGCGTCAGTTGGCAACTTTCCAAGCCAGGGCATCTGGCGCAGCGTAATCGTCTCAGGCTCGGATCACGCCTTCATCAGATGAGCCACATGGAGAAGGGGCTGAGAAATACACCTCCTGATATAATACTGCGACATCAGAGCAGGCGGTGGGGAGTACTTCATGGAGAATGCTGACGCTGGTGGTGTTTCAGAGCTGGCGAGCTGACTGGCAGACGCCCTCAAAAGTTGTAGTGGACGGTGCGTATACCGACGCATGGGTGACTTTTATGTCATTTGCACCAGAAAACAGATGACCATCTGCTGTGCAGACTGAAGTCAGTAAGCAAATTCAGAGCGAATTTTTGCACCGTAAAAATTAGCCTGTTGCAAAGCCTCCGTTTGGCATCGTCAGAATCGCATCGTTTCTTTCACTGTCTCAGATGATGGGTCCAAGTGAGAATCCGAAACGTCAGGCGAATAAGGCCCTTGTTCCAGCGATCGCTTCCATTTCTTATCAACTAGTTCCTGGAACTCGCATCTTCGCTTGTATCGAGGTGCTCGATCGGCCAATGTGGCACCCGTTGTGTATACGGGTTGCGGTAAAAATGTTCCTTGCACTGAGAGAACATTCGACGCTTAGGAGTGTTCGGGTGATGGTGCTTAAGCTCCCTGCTTCAGTGTTAAATACTCCTTGTCCAACGAAAGTCCGCGAGGGCCCTCGGAGGTAACACCGCTGTAAAACATCACTCCTTTCCCCCCCCCCCTCCCGCTCCACATTTTCTCTCGCAAAGTGGCTCGATCAGAAAACGTCGCACTCATGTGGCCTTGAACCTTTCCGGTCGCGGTTGGCAAAGCGTGAACCCCTGGTCGCCTGGCACAGCGTTCAGCTCGCGCACCAATCGGATGCGAGTTCAAACGCCACACCTGGGAATGGGTATGATTGTCTGCGGACTGTGGCGACTGTAGGCACTCTTGCCTTTGACGGTAAGACCTTTTCAAACTGACCTGATACATTTTAAAGGCCAGAACTCTCCGCAGCATGCCATCCGTTTGTGAAGGAAGCAAACATCGACAGCGATAGGCCCACTACAGAATGATTGCTAGCAGGGGATTTAAGATAGTTAGAGCTACAGGGTCAACTGCCGTGGGTTTGTCTTACAAGACAGATGGTTCTGTGTATAATGGGTAGGGCTGCATCCATTCGTAAGAATAGATAGGCCTTCCAAACTGTGCCATGGACGGACTTGGTACGACGTTGCGATGGCGTGACAACGTCGGTCTTACAGCAGGCAGTCTCAACTGCAGTGTTTTTCCCACCAGTAAGGAGTGTGGACAGCTTCGGGCCCAGCTATCTAGCTTTGATTATTTACATTTAACAGCCATTCCGTGACAGGCTCCGGAAAGTTGTCCTCCCATCTGTCATAGCAGCTGTAAAAACAGGGGACTGCGGTTGGGATGATGAGGCAGGAGGAGTAGGAAGGGCATGAGGAGGGGAAGGAGGAGGAGGAGGAGAAGATGAATGGGGAGGAAGAGGGAGAGGAAGAGGGAGAGGAAGTGGGGAGGAGGGGGGAGGAGGAGGAGAATAAAAAATCGGACATCCCGTCTTCATTCTGGGGCCACTTACAGGACAACTAGGACCTGCCCCACGTCAAGATTGGCGTCGGCTTGCTGAGCGACAAAGAGGACAGCGGAAGTTATGAAGATGGCCGGCCCATCACCCTTCATGGCCGAGCAGAGAGGTGTGGTGAAGCGGGAGATTAGGGGGCTCACTCCGTACCGGTCCAGGCCATCGTACATCTCTCCAATGGCAACGGCCCTGTAAAAGGAAGCAGACGGACGGAAATAAGATAAAAGCTTTGAGAATTAGACTGTGATACGCAAGACACCGTGCTTGAGCTCACCCTGCTGTAGGGTCAGACTATCGAGTATTCCACAGATTACGCCTATTAGCCAAACAGCTGGTTTATTCTTGGCCTTTTTAAAGTATTTAGCCTTCTTCGGTTCAACCGCCGACAACACTAGTTCTGTTAGTAGTGCCACGTCGTTTCTACTAGCTTGTAATACCTGGCGGGTGTCTTGTTCTGCTAGCTTGTGCGACATTGCCAGTGAGAGCACTTACTGCCAAATGAAGTCCCCTATCTCGTCCGATTTCTAGACATGTGTAAAGGCGGACTGTACCATAGCCCCAAAGGTGTTCGCGTCGGCATCTTTAGGCGTCTAAACAAATCTGCTGATCTGCCCTTAGTCATTGGGGGACGATATTGTGGACCAGGATTTCGCTGGTTTCCCGTAGAAGACGTTAATTATGGTGAATATTTACATTAGCGCAATATGTCGTCTAAGTCTGCTTTTTTGGTCGCTGTGTAAATCTTTCGTCGTAGCAGTGATTGCATTGATCTCGAAAAATCGAACATCTAAATGTCGAAATTGCCCGGATACTCACTCCCCTATGTCTAAAGACTAGGCGATATGTTTTACTTCCGAGAGCAAATGAGAGCTGACACCGGTCATATAGCGGACATCCACCAGGCCGCAAAACGGAGAATGGTGAAAGCAAATCGACAAAGACAAGAAGGACTGTGCTAACAATCTCGTTCATGACATCTTCAACCGACCATAGCACAAAACTAGCAAGCAGATCCATAAGCGCCAGGCCTATGGCATATACATTCATAATTTGCGGTGTATCTAGCCCAGTATTTGTAACTCTAAAAATTTCCGATCACATCGAAATATCCCACACACACACAAACATATTTTTAGGAAATCAGCATTCTTCTGGGGGAAAAGACGTTAAATGGTCTGATCTGGGCTAATTTAGCACAAATCAGTCGACTGACACCTCCGGCGGAGTGCTGATACAAACGCCAGGTTTGACGCTCGGTACGGCGGGGAGGGGATGCGAAGACAGCATGCAAGGGACTCCAACCTACAAACGACTTAGATCAAATACAAGAATGAGCTGACAACCGGACCATCACCCCAGCCATCTGAAGACCAGGGACGATAGATAGTGCGGAGCCACCAAATCGGGCAGCCATATGCAAGTCGGGTGCACCTTTGTGGACCACAGGATCTGACAGCAGATCCAGCTGCTTTTAACTCCCAACGGCTATAAAACACCCTCCAGAGATCTTATCGCTGAAGCCCAAGCCGTGGGCGAGACCCCGGCTAGCACGACCTTCAGGCACGGTCCCCAATGGAAAAAGGTGGGCGCTAGTTGAGAGGTTGATGTGTTCTACACAGAATAACAGGAGAAGGGGTCGGAGGGAGTTAACAGCCGGGTGAGGGTACGCTCGGTGTCGGAAGAGCGGCGACCCCAGTGTCGCCAGGGCATGCGTCAAAGTGTCTTAAGCCAGGACACGTCTGACTCGGCCTTTAATCTGATTGGCCAGTTGAAAAGCCGACTGGGCTAACGCCCAACAGCCCTGGTGCGTACTTACAGACACTCGCGAGAGGTCCAGCGTTGAGACGGGCGCTCGGGATAGGACCACCACAGTCTCCTTTCTCTTCTCAGACAAAAAATGCTTTTGTTGGCAGGAGAAGGGAAAAGATCCGTGGAAGACTTACGGGCTTGTGGTTGCAAAGGAGATGAGGTAGGGTTCGACACTGTACTTCAGCAAGCGGAAGGGGTTCTTTCCGCTGGCGGCCAACAAAATGACCACGATGAGGATGAAATGAATGGCCAGTCCGGTGAGAACAGTGGCAATGAAGAGACCCAGCTGCACAAAGTCCGACTGGATGTCCGTACGGGAGGCCACTGAGGAGGCCACCATGAAGCAGACGCCAACCGGTGTTAGCCTGCGGACATTAAAAGCAATGCAGTAGAAGTTACTCGTCTGTGTGCGCATTGTGGGGGGGGGGCTTAATCAGGGTATTTGTTTGCCTCCTACTAACAACTAGTTAGTCAAAAAGTCTGAAGGCGTGTGCTATGCCAATATCAGCAAAGCATGGCCCTCGCAGCCTGGTATGCGATGGCAGTTCCCTGGCTCCTAGTTCCCTGCCGGTAAATGCGTTTGCGCTCCTGGTGAGTGTACAGGTGGTAGGCATGGCTGCCCAGTCATCATCATCGTCCTTCTGACCCCCTGTTGGGGTATTGCTGTTGTTATTGGTGAAAATTCCTGGTCAAGTGTATGTTGTGGACCATGGGGTTTGGTGGCACGCCTAGGTGCGGGCTCGACCGTGCCATCCACCTGCTCCCTCCTCCACTTCCAGTCTTCTTGCCTCTGTCTTTACACCGGGTCGAGGTGGGGAGTGGAGAGTAGAGAGTGTGGTGGATGCTGCGCAAGTCCACTGTCACTAATTCATGCGCAAGTCGCCGTGTCTGCTGCACTTAACTGTGTACCACACGGTGGAAATCGTCGAAATCGACGGTCGAACTGTCACGAACGACCAATTGCATCCGATTTTTGCGGTTGCAATGGTGTTGGTGTCGAGGAAACAGAGGAAAAAGAGAAGGCAGTAGTAGTGTAGATGGCAGTAGTAGTGTAGATGGCAGTAGTAGTAGTAGTAGTGGTGGTAGTAGTAGTAGTGGTAGTAGTAGTAGTAGTAGTAGTAGTAGTAGTAGTAGTAGTAGTAGTAGTAGTAGCAGTAGCAGTAGTAGTAGTAGTAGTAACAAGACGAGGAAAAGCGAGGTTTTGATTGGCGCACCGGCGACACGTAAAAAATGGAGATCATATTTACAAATGTACGCGGGAGTGCCGAAACTATTTATGTTCACTCAGGATGGACATTCAGCATTGGAACAGGGTGGTGGTGGTGGTCGTCGTCGTCGTCGTGAGCTTGACGATTGTAAAATAAAAGAGCGACAGTAAAAAATAGAAAAAGGGAAAGCGAAGCTATTTAAACGGTTTGAATATGACCAATGCTGTGTTAGTAGTCTGAATTTTGTTACCGTTACCCCCCTACAACAGGCCACGTTGGAGATACGCTGGACAAACACGGGAGCTAGATTAGGGCACAACACGCGTTTTTCGGACTGCGTACCAGTAACAAATGTAACGCTTGTGGGGGGTGGCACGCCTAGGCGCCGTCCCACCTGTGCTCAATACCCGCACCAGAAAGCTGACCGGCTCGGACGGTGGACTGCTGTCTGTGATGTGGAAAAAAGAGTGCGGTCGACTCTGAGGCCTTCTTCTCCACGGTACCCAGCGCACGTTACTCACTATAAGCAATCTGGCGCGCTTTTAAACTATCACGGCGCTCTAAATGCTGCCAGCTAACAGGATAGCTCGGTTTGCCTCTCAGTGTGGAGATTCAGGCTATTACCTCTGTGGCATTTCCACCCAGATGGGATCCGAGCTGTCACTCCCCTGCGAAACGCTGGTCCACCTGGCGCGTGTATGGCACGCGCAGACGGGCTGTTTATCTTTGTCCGCCAGTGCGCCCATTCCCACCTCAGGCCTTCATGGCCTTGACGCCGAAATTAGGTGGGTTAGGAAGGATAGTGCGGTAGGTGTAGCGCAAGTCCACTATCACCATGAGTGAATTCACTCACAAAACTCAGTCACTGCATCAATTTCTCTGTGGGACACGCGGTTGACATGGTCGTTCGCGAAGGCTAAATTGTCGTACTGTGTTAGCAGTTAAGTTAAGTGATTCTTACCTGAATTAAGTAACCATAACACCAATAATGTCAAAAATTAATGCAGCCATTCACGATTAATGAAGACTCACTGGTAGGTGAAAAGTACGAAAATGATAATAAATAAAAGCGAAGAGACGAGTCCTAGGAAACAGTCTTGGAGATGGAAGCGATCGCTGGGACAAGAGCTTTATTAGCCTGACGTTTCGGATTCCTGCTCGAACCCATCTTTAGAGACAAAAGCAGATACAAGTGGTTCATGCACAAGGGGCTGTAGCATTTATTGGATGCAGTCGCCATGCTACCGCACGCCCATGTATATTCACGGCTCCCCCCTTCATTAGGGATCGTTGCACGTGGTGTGCTGACTGTTTGATGGCCGACATTTGCGTTATTAATTGCCGAACTGCAATACTTCCGATGGGTTTTCAAAGCCAATGGCTACCCGCGCAACTTCGTCAACCGGTGCATACGCATAAGGGACGAAAGGCCTAACTGCACCGACACCAAATTTTGGCGAGCGCTTAGGTATGTCAAGAACGTTTCGGAAGCTGTCAACCGCCTTCTCGCACCACTTGAGGTTGGAGTTGAACACAGACAGAAGGCAACCATCAAGCGTCGGGTAATGAAACGAAAAGACCCGCTGCCACGGCAAGAAACGTCTGGAGTCGTTTATCGGATCTGATGCAGTTGCGGACAAAGCAGCTACGTCGGAGAAACCGGAAGACAGATCCGAACGCGAATGGCCGAGCACGCTGCAGCGGTGCGGCGAAATGACGCCAGCTTTCAAGTTGCGGCTCATTCGACGAGATTCGGCCGCACATTCAAATTCGACGAGGCCGAAATACTCGCTAGAGGTAACAACCGCGTGAGCCGCGAGATGCTTGGGTCATGGTTTACTGGTCCCCAGTCCATTAACAAGTGCAATGATCTTGCCCTTCCATACTCGGTGCTAAGACTTCGTCTAGGCGGAGTAACAAGCCATGCGGGGAGCGTACAGGTGAACACTTTTCCCAACACCGGGGTCGGTGCGTCAGATGGCCGAGCAATCATAACGCCAACATCCAACGCACGTTATGAGATTGCAGCCATGAACGACGCAAATGTCGGCCATCAAACAGTCAGCACACCACATGCAACGATCCCCAATGAAGGGGGGAGCCGTGAATATTCATGGGCGTGCAGTAGCATAGCGACTGCATCCAATAAATGCTACAGCCCCCTTCGCATGAACCACCCGTATCTACTTTTGTCTCTGATGATGGGTTCGAGCAGGAATCCGAAACGTCAGGCTAATAAAGCTCTTGTCTCAGAGATCGTGTGTCCTTCTTTATGAAAATGATAATCGCTGGAGTTGATCGAAAAAGGGCCAAGATTACTGTTTACTCGAACTTCTGTACCTCAGATACAACTTTAGCGCTCCACTAATAGCCGATTGAGCACACTAAGGCGGCCATTAGAGTCCTGAGAAATCAGGATGCGACCTGCATATCAAGACATCGTAACCGCTTCATTCTCAGCCAATTTCTGTTGAAACGGTCGGATGGAATGTGCTCAGTGGGGAGGGTGGGGATTAATGGTACGCTGGGGGGTACGCTGAAGAACGTCCTCCGTAAACGGCCTGCCCGTGTCAGTATTCCCGCGCGAACGATGAAGTCCATCAATCAGTATTGCCCCCTGCACATGAGCTGATACGCCTTGGGATCTGTTCCCCGGTGGCACCGATCTGGGACATTTGACCTACACACTTGAGCTGGTGTTGTACTTTTTGGCTTGGAATGCGCCCTACTGGGGAAGTTGTCTAACGGGACCGCCTCCACCTAACCTTTTTCCTGTGGTTCAATTTTGGAAATGATTTTGTTTTTTTTGTCGAATGACTAAAGTTACCGACCTGACTGCATGACACGTGTTCCGGACGTTTCGTTGCTGAGTTACGTACATGATCGATCCGTCTGATCCAGCATGGCCACACTCGAGACGCAGTCCAGCGCCAAGGAATTGCGACTCACTCTCCGCCTGGCGCGTCCAACTTGGACGCTCGGCGTCATGGGGCGAACGCACTTTCACAAACTAGGGCACCTATACTTCTTTAATTTTCCACTTGACCAATCACAGACATGCACGCGTGGCTAGCTAATCGAAAAGTAGACGGACAGTGCGACGACCGCTCGACCGTCGTAAGCGACGACATTCACCCAGTGTCCCACGATATAGGTTCAAAAGACATGCACCGCATCTAATGCTACAGGAAGTGACCGATTTCATGAAATGTTGGCTGAACTTCTGAAATGCGTCCTCAAGTAGGAGGGATTACTTAGGCGCGGTTGTAATACTGATAGTCCCACGCATATTCCTATAATATTTCGGACTTGGCAGGATGTCGGCTTTTGAATGCACTGCTTTCAATCTGCTGTAGAAAGCGCACTCAGGAAAAGTGACTACTTAAGTAGAACACATTTTTCCCATTGATTTTTGATGGCCTTGCAAATCAAAATATATTTTATAGAAAACACAAGCAAAAATATGCTTATTTCAGTTGTTCGATAGAGAATAACGTCATCTTTATACGCGAAGAAGGAGTATAATCAGGTTTTAAAAAAGTTTACTTATTATGAGATTTTTAAGATCGTAAAATGTCCACTCATAACACATCGTACCTGTGTTTTTACCACTGCTGCTCATGAAGTGTGCAACACTGTCCGTATCCATTGCGGAATTTTATGCATTCTGTTTGATATCTTCTTAAAGACGTAGAACAATGTGATTTTCTTTACGCGGAACATATGCACCTCACAGACTTAAATCGCTTAGCGCTAGAGCGATGACCGGTCAGGCTCCAAATTATTCGGCAATTAGAAAACTTTTTAAAAACCTGATTACACTCCTTCTTCGCGTATAACGATGACGTTATTCTCTATCGAACAACTGAAATAAGCATAGTTTTGCTTGTGTTTTCTATAAAATATATTTTGATTTGCAAGGCCATCAAAAATCAATGGGGAAAATGCGTGCTACTTAAGTAGTCACTTTTCCTGAGTGCGCTTTCTACAGCAGATTGAAAGCAGTACATTCAAAAGCTGACATCCTGCTAAGTCCGAAATATTATAGGAATATGCGTGGGACTATCAGTATTACAACCGCGCCTAAGTAATCCCTCCTAATTGAGGAAACATTTCAGAATTTCAGCCAACATTTTATGATATCGGTCAGTCACTCTATGTACCGGCTCTCTGCCAGGTCAGCTCGCATTTTCCATGCACGAGAGTGCCAAAAAGGTCACTGTGGGGTCTTATTTCTTAACCGTAACTGTAGTAGACAAGCCCCAGCCTGACCCCTAATCCCTAACCCTAACCCTTACTCCACCCCTAAACCTCTAACCCTAACCCCTAACAGGTACGGCTACGAAATAGGATCTTGCCAAGGTCACATGAAGAAGGAGATGTTGAGATTTTATTCTTGGTCGTCTGTCAGATGACAACCATTCGAGGAAAGACTCTTAGCGTATCGAGGTAGATTAACGCGCGCTAGGAATGCGCTGGAGTGACGCGGGGATGGACTCCCCAGCGTCGCTCTGGTTACCCCTTCCCCCTATCTCATGCAACAGTTGACTGTCTGGGGATGTCAACCAAACAGTAAGGGGGTTGGAGGCAGTAGCTGACGCAGGGTGAAGGCCAACGTCTTGGGCGCACCACCAAATTCATGTATAACAGTAGTTAGGGGTTCTTGCAGACTGAGCGTAGCTCGATAAACGCGTGCCGTGAGGCAGTCGTACCCAGCCCAGCCCGTTGTGGGAGCCACTGCGCCAACCCACCTAGACACTCGCACCCGTTCGACCCGCCTGCAAAACGCGTGTTACCGAGTCGGTATTTTAAGGCTCCGACATAAAATAAAGCCTTTTTATTGGTGCCTGTCCTTCTTTTACACTGAGCTTGACCTGTGGTAGCAGTCATTAAAGCGGGCTAACTTTGGACTCCAGGCAAGGTCGCATCAACACGCCTGCGTCTTCAAAGACAATCCTCGCTGGCAGAATGACATTACTGGCAAGGGCAAGGGAGATTGGAATGTCCATTTCTGCTTTGTTAGCCGTCATCAGCCAATCATACCCGACCCAGGCGGGCAATCCCTGAGACCTGGACTCCTGACCTCCTAATTAGAAATCCAACGCCCCAACCATTGAGCCACGGGCTCGTTGTCCAGTCAGTTGCGATCGGTGAGCACCCCTCAAATATAGCGCAGTCAGTGGTCGATGTTTTTTCAAGTAGAAGGCAAAGTTTATCTCCATCCTCGTGTGTACGTGTGTGGATTATATATTCCTTGTCATCAATATGGGATATCTCAGACTTTGGTTAGATGCAGCAAGAGTAATTGCAGCATTCAGTTGAGAATGCCGCATCGGGACTGAGATGGGGTTCAGGGCTAGGCCATTTTCTTTTCAGAAACAACTTGGGGGGGGAGGGTACTTACTTGAGAAAAGCCCGCATAATCTTTGTCACAACTTCAGACAGGGATGCGAAGAAGTCCAGAAAGGGTTGCCCCTTCTCCTTGCTGGCGCGAGCCGCTGCGCCAAATACAATCGACACAAACAGTACACCTTGAATAAGAAGAAAAAAGTGGTTAAATCAAGTATTCCAACTGCACTCAGAGGTGAAAGCTCAAATCTTTTACGTCGCCTACCGAATTTCCCGGTAAATATTTTTCCTAAGTACACGTACATACGTCAAATTCACCACTCCCTCACCCCCACCCCCGACATTTACCGTATCACGCGCACTGACGCTTACCCAATCGTCACCTGCTGCCTTCTCAAGGTCAGCTAGTGCCACATTGCTCAGTCTGACATCTGATTGGCTCTCCAGAGGTCATGGGCCGGTGACGCAGTTTGCGACACCAATACTTTTTACAGGCAGATGCAAAAGTCAGCAAAAAGCCAGGACGTCCGCCGCTAAGACCAAACCAAGGTAGGCGGATCAGCACATCTCTTAGATCGGATCTTAAAACATCCCTATCGTACATCCACTTTGTTTATTTAAGCAAGTTACTTTACTGAACTCTAAGTCATGCGAAGCCAAGCCGATTAGTACAGGCTTGTGCAAAATTGGCAGAGGGCAGAGTCAGACGGAAGACTGCTCATAGCTCAACTACATCAATGGGCCTTTAGGCGATTTCGTGCTTTCTCAAACCCAAAAAAGATGCTGTTCGCTTTACAACGACAGTATGGCAAAAGATCACGCGACCTAAGAGGACATAAAATGGCACGAGTCACGAATACTGCTAAATTCTATGAATATGGTGTCGCATTAGGTCAGATGTGGTTATGTAGCCGCACCTGGGGTAAAAAACTCCAGCCACCTGTAATACGGGACTGATGGTAATAGGTGTTTTTACAGGTGGGGCCGGGGAACGCACAGGCGACGAGGCCAAGTAATTGTATGCAAAAGAAAATCTATTGGGAATGTGCAGTTGTACTTTTAGTGGTTGAGAATTAGTTTCCCTAAGCCCTAACCCTAGCCTTGACCCTTACCCTACTATAAAACTGCAGCTGACGCTAACCCCTACCGCTAACTAAACGTTAGCCCTAACCTTAACTCCAACTTTAATTTTACTGGAAGTTGGCTCGAAGCCACCCGTATTGCAGTTGGCTCCTGTTCTCCTGTTCTACTTAGACGTCAACATAAGTCGGTCCTATACTTCTTGGTATTCCATGGTCGAAGGGTGCTGGTACCATTAGGAAACTAGGAGTCACTCTCCAGGTTACTCGGTTTGCCGGACCTCAGTCATATTGCTACGATGGAACCCTCTCTCTGGTGTTCTATGGCTGATAATTCCCTCAACGAAATGACCTTCGTTGACCGCGTTCCGCTTTCCATCAATAACGGAGTCGTCTGGCAGTCAGCCAAAAGGTCACCGGGCATCTAAAATCCACCCCGATATCTGCTACCCAAACAGCAATTGTGAAGGGCCTTGAGTATTTCACCAAACGCAACACCTTAAACATAAAAACCCGCAGTTATTTTTCTGTACCCCCCTAAACAAGAACTCGCCAATGGCAGCAAAATACTGCTTACTAGGATGACTTAGAAAACCTACCAATCATATTGGTCCCGGGTTTGTTTGAAACAGTTGTTTTTTCCATTGTCGTAACGTTGACCACTTCAGTTCGAAACTAAAATTTAAAAAGATTATTTTCGCGTGAACCATTAACCGTTTCATTAAAACGCCACCTGCAAGTGCGGCTCAACAGGTCTTAGAGGTCAGGAATTACAGAAATAAACGTTGAAGATCCATGAATGGGTAAATGGGTGGGCCGGCTCCTTATGCAAACCAGATCATTATGACCTCATCGTAGACCTCCTTAACGTCTTCGACTCACATGAGAACTGGAGTAAAATACGTGCGTCTAACCGGATTCAGTCATCTATAAACCGACCTCAGGCCTACAAACCTCAGAATTTAAACCCCAGTAAATTGTTCGTGGAGGCTTAAATCGGACACTCCGTTTGTGCGAACTGTAAAATGTTTGCTACAAGACAAACGAATACCACCGAGCAGAGCGAAAATGCGAGTCCCAGGAAGTGTTTCTTACTACACTGAAACAAGATCGACGTATTTCACTGCGCAATCAGAACAGGTAGATGACTACCCCTTCCATGCGGTTTTCAAAAATGGACTGTTTCTTTTCAACATCGGAATCATTTTTGGTCCTTCTTAGGTCAATTTGCAACATAAATCTAGTTACAAACGTGGGTTAAATGTTTGAACGCACAATATAAAAGTTGGTGTTACCTGAAATATAGTCACTCCAACAATGTTGTCGGGGAAGAGGTTGCTAAAAGAAAGGGCGAGAACAACGTTAGTATGTTGCCACTTGAACGGCTGCGTAAGAACATGCCCTAACGAGCCCTTTAAAGGCTTCACCTTCACTCACGGTCCGACTATGAAACCACATGGACAGTCCGTTTGGTGCCAAAGGAGTACTAGGAGACCAACCCGCCAAAGTACTGCCGCGATCAAGTGCATTGAAAGTGAAATGCACTCTTTACACACTGCCACCAGACATGCAGGGCTCCCTTTTCACTTTTTTCTCCTCAAAACAACCACAAAGTTCCGCAAAGGCCACTTTAAACATTTAAAACGATAAAAATTTGGCGAACAGGTGTATTTTTCTGTTTTTTGGACGGACAAAGCGCTTGTAAAAATTTTGCCTGCGGTGGAGTTTGATCTCCTCTACGCGTGCCTTAATGCACAACCCGATGTGCCTTAGGGGCCAATCAGGTGCTTTCGCAGGGAGTCAAATAGTGACCAATAATATTAGCAGGAGAGGAGTAACGGTGAACGCCCTGCCATCGTGGTTGCTATTCCTGATCCCAAGCGACAAGGCAACTGATCCGTGGCTCAGTAGTAGAGCATTGGACTGCTCAATTTACGATGACCTGGGTTCGAATCCCAGCTCATTCAGGTCTGGAGTTAGGTGGGGTTGGCTGATGACGATTTGTAAATCAGAAGGTGCCATCCTAGCCCCTCTCTCTGTTGTCCTTGTCGACACTTTTCTCCTGAAAACACACTACTTCTGGCTGGCTGGCGGCAGTTAGTGAGTCAAAAATAGCCATCCTACTCCCTCTCCCGTATTTGCCAGTATTCCTGTCCAGGAAATATGCTACTTTTGGCATGTTGCACTAGATTTGAGGACAACGGTAGGGTGTAGGACTCCAATTGACTTGAGGTAGCCTGTGAACCGTTTTGCATACGACACCTACATGCGGTTCTAAACTTGACCGTTACCTTGAATTCTTGACCAAATGAAAACTTAGCATTGGCGTTAAACTCAAATTCCGTTTACTTTTGAAAACTGCATTTTGCTCATTTTTACTTATCGCGCTCACCTTCGTTGTCACAAGACGGCGTAAAATAAGACTTTCGACGGGAATGTAATTATTTTCTGTGTTTTATTGTATCCCGTCTGCTCTCTCTCCTAGGTTTTGCCCCACCCGTAAATCCCCCTCTACTACAATTTCCGTATGACACGGTCCACTGGCTACCTCAAGTTAGTTGGGGTCATACACACCACCGTTGCCGATTCGAGTCGGCTCCAAGTACTATTTCGTAGGTTACAACCTCAACCAACAAAGCAAATGGCAACTTACTAAAACATGTCACGAAAAACATCCGAGGCTGTGAGACCGGTCCCTGTTAGGGCATTATTTCCAGATGATGAGGGCGGAGTAATCAGTTGTCTGCTTCCTAGAAAATAAGAACACGTCAGAACTTTCAAGCACTCCCTAAAATTAAATTAAACAAAAAGGGATTAGAAGCTATAATCTGCGTCAGTGCAGAATATACAAACGAAAATCAGATACCACTCCTAACGGCTAATACGACCCGGAAGTAAAGATTTGTGACTAGGCGGCGTGAGTGTGTCCCTGTCTGTGCGCTACCGTCGTCGGGTCAGATCCCAAGTTGTAGGGAGACAAAAAGCACCAGAATGAGGGGTTTATTGTACACAGAACCGGGAGTTGTCCTCTCAGGCGGCAGTGGCCACTGGCGAAGCCAGGGCTGTTGTTGACTGCATCCAGTCATGCCTGAGAGCCCCTGAAATAGTGGTGGCAGCCGCTTTTGCAGGCTCGTGGGCCAAGCTCAAGCGGTGGCCAGTCAGTATGCGTTGCAGTAGCTGAGGGGTGGTGTCCCAGTGGCTTAGGTTGTGGTTGCTGGGAGGGGGGGGGGAGGAAGGTGCGTTCAAGCGGTCTCATGGGCAGCTGCGGCCGTGTGGACGCAGATATGCCCGAGCTGTCGGTCGTGTGGCTTCAGGTCAGCGCGCCTAGAACGGCTCACTGCAAAAGGGTGGATGACCTTGAGGCAGCGAGGTCTTGAACAATGACGCCAGACCGGTCATGATGGCCTCACGCTACAGATTAGACGTTAGGCAGCCATTGCTCCCAATTTAAGAAAAAGAGTGACACGCAAAATTTATGCAGAAGGCGGGTCCAACATTTCTGATCGAGCGTCGCACATGTCAAGAGCCCATGCGACGGCCATGACCCAATTTGATGGCCTCTAAAATGTACGACGAGGCCAGTCCCATCTGTCTTCTCATGTCCATAGAAAGCACTACAAATTACCGGCGGGTAAAGTTGGCGTTCCGGCGTCTCGACTTCTGGCTGGTGAGCTGAACACCCTGGTCACTTCATCCGGGGCGGTATCGGAGACACTTAAAGGGGCAAGTTTCCTGCTATAGGAAGTCATGGCATCTTCTGGCATCATGTCCGTATCTGCTTTTTTCTCTGATGATGCGTTCGAGCAGGAATCCGAAACGTCAGGCTAATAAAGCTCTTGTCCCAGCGATCGTGTCTCCTTCTTCAAGACTAATTCCTGGGACTCGTCTCTTCGCTTCTATTGGCATCACGTCCGTGTCTACTTCAATTCCCCAGGATCTGCTTGAATCTTGCAAGTGCTAAAGTTCTACCGCAAGGCCTACTTCACGTTTGCCGAGACAATTAACGAGCAGATGAAAGACACATCAACTGGTTCGCCGATTTGTGCATTCGTGATCAATGCGCTTTCAAGGCAGTTGGACTGACCAGTCTTTCAGCACCGCACACGAAAATTTAGGGCTCGATCTGTAGGCAGTGGTTTTGGAATCATCGAGCGGGATCAACAACCATCTTAACACGGACTTCCCATACATATATTTCCCGGTGGGGATGGGCGGTCGCAACCAGAAGTTACTCCTTTGTGTCCACTTCTGCTGCAAATATTGTGATCGCATAGAAACCAAAGTTTAGGAAAGAAACAAATACCACGCGAGGTCTGAGCTTCAACCACAAACGCAGTTACGTAAGAACAGTATCGGTGCGTTGGAACGCGCTGCAGTAAATCAGACGACACGGTTTCAAAATCACAACACTTTCAACGGATGATCAGGACGAATGCTTACTGGTGCAAGTGCAGAAGACACAAGGAGGTCAAATTTCATCGCAGTCATATTTTTGCAAGCGCTCCGTACGTCCGGAACGTCTCAGAAGCCGTCAACCGCCTTCTCACGTCACTCGGGGCTGAGGTTTAATAAAAAGGACCGAATGCCACCATCAGGGACCAAATAATGAGGCCGACGGACACCTTGTCTCGTTCGAAGACAACTTGAATCAGAGAGCACGAGAGGACGCGAATGACCGAGCACGCAGCAACAGCGAGGGGTGGGGCCAGCTCTCGTGGCGCGTTTCATTTGACGTGACCTAGCCACACGCTCAAATTGTACGAGAGGCGTAACAGTCGCGTGAGTTGTCAGTTGCTTGCATTCCAAGTCTCCGACTCGCAGTCAGTTAACAAGCGCAGCTCTATCTCCCCTTAATACTCAGCCCTGAGACTTCTCACGAACAAAGTACACAGTAAAGCAGGAAGCATGAGAACTAACACTACCTCCATTGACAGCATCGGCGAGTCAAATTGCCGATTAAATAGTACACTAACAATTATTACTGCTACTGAAATGGTGACAGTCACCAACTACGGTGTGAATAGTTGAGGCGTTACTCCTCTCACCATAACAACCATCGATATATGCGGTTTCTGTTTAATTTAGTAAATGCTTGACGACATAGTGACCACCTCCCATGCATACAACAAACCCTTGAGCTTCCCCTACTCATATCTCCTGTTGCCTCTGATGAGATGCCCGCTCAGACTGTCGAGTATTTCTCTTCTAAATTGCCTCCTGGAAGCCGCCTTCTGGCCCCCATCGGGCGGTCGGTTTACCATTAGTTTGTACTTTTTTACATGTGTTGCATCATGTACACCAATTCCTTGTCAGACTACACCTGTAGCGGGCAGCCAACATGACCGGTCTGGTGTCAGTGTTCACGACCTCGCTGCCTCAAGGTCATTCACCCCTTGCAGCGAACTGTCTCAGACGAGCTGACCTGACGCCACTCGACCGACTTCACCTCGGACACAATTGCGTCCACACAGCGTCGCGACTACCCATGCGGCCACTTGAACGCGCCACCCCCTGCAACCAGCAAAACAAGCCACTGGGACACCACCGCCCCGGCAACTGCAACACACACCGACTGGACACCACTTAAGCTTGGCCCACGAGCCTACAAAAGCGGCTGCCACCACCGTCCCAAGGGCTCTCAGGCATGACTAGCCAGGCTTCGCCTGTGGCCACTGTCGCCTGGGAGGACAACTCCGGGTTCTGTGCACAATAAGCCCCACATTCTGGTGCCTCCTGTCTCTCTCCTGTCAACATAAGATTTAACCTGGTGACGGTAGCGCACAGACGTCCCACTAACACCAGCTAGCCCCCTGCACACCCTTTTAATTAGCCGAGAGCCACTTTCAACCGTCAACTCACACACGCTGCAGTGCATCATCTCATTGACAATATCACGACAGAAACGTACCTGGTTTGATAATTGAGGCACAGACTGTGCCGATGACTGCGCCCAGAAGATTTATCAGGACCACATAGGACACCCCAATAATGCTGATCCGTCCATTTTTCTTCGGATCCAGAGCAGCAATCACTAAAAGGGTCAAAAGAGTCGGTTTAACGTTTGATTAAAAAAAAAATAAACACTTCTTTAGGATTTCTACTTGACGCCTGATCATACTTTACCGTTCAGTAAAATGAGTTTCTGGACGCAGCCACAAACGATTATGCTTTCCAAACTCACGTATTTCCAGGAACAGATAGGACCTAGGGCTAATTTGAGCCTCCAATGTATTTGAGGCGAACGCGTGTCATATAACGTTTTCAGTAGCTTAGCTTACATAATGGGTATCCGTAGACCCGAATTAGCGCTTTTGTGAACGCTTAAAAAGCACGCCAGCTGGTGTGTCCTAGGTTTCGCAGGCAGTGCGGAAAACGCAGTGGTGTCCAGTAATAAGGTCCTATTGCTCTTTCCGAAAATTCGCGGGTCTTACCGACATCGAGTTGGCAACCGGGCTGAATCGACTAACAATCAGTTTCCTAAACCATAAAGTCAAAATTACCAACCTGTCTAACGCCCTTCAGTAGAATCCTAAAGGGTCAGTATGAATTAATCCAAATCTGCCAAAAAATCTAAGAATTACGTGAGCCTGGTAGTCGTCTGGTGGATTCTAGGGGAATTACTTAGGAAATCCTGCTTGGGTAGTCAGCTTACTGTATCAGATTTGGTGGATTCCAGACGTTGCAGTAGGTTGGGCGGGTAAACTTGACCCGAATGTGATTAATCTCGCGTCGTCCGGCGGGCCTCGTAGCTCAAGTGGTTAGAACCTTGGCCGTACTAAAGCCTTCCCCTTACTGAATGGGTTCGAATCCCACCGAGGCGCCGAGTTTTTCACAGTTGGGTTAATATAAATTATTTGAAATCTGCCAAAACCATATAAGAATCCAAAAGTTTGAAATTGTCGCCCCTTCCAGAATTTCCGTCAGTTAACCGAAGTTCAGTATATGGCCGTTGTGTTGCAAAAATTACGAAGTAAGACTGACTTTCTTCGTCCTTGTGAGGAAGGCGGACAAAATCCCCGCTGACTTCCGATGAAAGGAACATCTGCCCAAGAGAATCGAGGTGCTTTTGTTGCAGTCGTGTTCCACCGACTGCGGCGCACACGGTGAACCAGAGGATTTAAAAGCCTCGCGAAAGTGTGCCATGGCATACACTTGCTATGGATGCGATGGCTTGACTGGTAAAACCCTTTCGCGTGTTATGTGAACTCTTTTCTAGTTTACGGATGATTTCATCACGTTCGCGTACCTCCAACATCTTCGTAGGCCTTCAATAAGCCGTTCTTCCCAAGTTTTTTATTCCTTCCCACCTTCATATTTTAGTCACAAACCCCAGTTATCGTGCCACTGTCAACCAGACTTCAGCGTCCTAGTTCTAATTATGGCGACCTCCAAAAATCGCATCTGAAAGCACTCTCTCACGCTTATCTGAACTGCGCCGTCGTCTATGTCGGTTCACTGCATCCACGTTTGTGTGGCTCTGGCATATAACGTCCTTCACGTGCACTGCACTGAGAATCAGGCTCAATGACGGGGCGCTACCACGTGTTTGAGATCCAAGCTGTCCTTGAGGACCAATCCGTGTGTGTGTGGCATGCATAGAGGAGCTGTTCATTTTTTGTCAGCCACCAAAACTGTCGTTGTTACGACACTGTCTTGCAATCGGTGCAAAGTGGGCGGAAGAGGAGCGAGTGCAGCAGGCACTGTGCAAGCCCGCCTCTTTATAAGGTCCTACATTCGCAGGCCACCGGTTTTGCATTCACTTTGCGGGGCACATGACGTCTTTCTGCACACAGTTTATACCCTTCGCTGATCGCAAAAAACTTGGCCTTATCCCGTCATGCAGAAGATTGATGCGCACTTCCCCTCCATCCCATGCTGCAGGTCAATAGGCCTAAAATGGTAGAGACTCGTTCCGCCTTATAACAAGCCGTTGCGTTGGCAAGATTGAAATATAACCAGCCCTCTTTCCCCTCCCCTCCAACTCCGACACCCCCATGTGGTTTCTCATGGTGCTTCAGTTACCAAAACTGCCTGTATAGATCCATCTACGGTCGTTGCAATACAACTTACAGTCAACTAACGGGACCTGAGTTCATATAGCGAGTAGTAGAGCATTTGACTTGAAAATACTGGACGGAAAACCTACTCGAATTTAGCTGCCAGGTGTCCTTCCGGAGTTGTAGCATGGTCGGTTTGGGATGGTCCGTGTGCGTTTGAGGTAGCAACACTTGTTGGATTGGATTGAATTATAGCTACGGCCTCACCCAGAAAGTAATTTGGAACGTTTAGTCCACCAGAGAACATTATTGGCCTCTGTCACGCATTAGTCTAGGTGCGTTAAGTTTGTATGAGTCCTCAACTACTGCCGTATATGAGTGGGACAGAAGCACGGATAAATGGAAACTTCAAAGAGAGATTGTTGAACCCAACCCCATTACCTTACTACTGGTAGAGGGAAGTGGTCTCGCCTCTTAAGGGAAGTCTAATGCACTTTTTCTATACTCCTAGTTAAAGTTTATTTAGCGTGAAGGAAGGTGGGACGACTGGGCGATAGATACCACAATTAAGTCGGTGAATCAGCCATTATCATAAGTGGTCTGGAGCACTATTTTAGGAAAGAGGGAAGGAAGACGGAGACACGATCGCTGGGACAAGAGCTTTATTAGCCTGACGTTTCGGATTCCTGCTCGAACCCGTCATCAGAGACAAAAGCTGGTTGATGCACAAGGGGCCGCAGTATTTATACGATGCAGTCGCCATGCTACCGCATACCTATGAACATTCACGGCTCTGCCCTCCATCAGGGATCGTTGCACTTAGTGTGCCGACTGTTTAATGGCCGACATTCGCGCCGTTAGTTGCTGCAATTTTAGTACGTGCGTTGGATGTTGGTGCGATGATTGCTCGACCACCTAACGCATCGACCCTGGTGTTGGGAAAAGTGTTCACCTGTGCCATGGACCACCCGTATCTGCTTTTGTCTCTGATGATGGGTTCGAGCAGGAATCCGAAACGTCAGGCTAATAAAACTCTTGTCCCATCGATGGTGTCTCCTCCTTCAAGACTGCTTCCTGGGACCCGCCTTTTCGCTCCTATTGACAAAGAGGAAATGGCTATAAGTCAACCCAACCGACAATGCCCTGTTAGTCACCATGCAGCCCCTGCGCGTGAAGTCTACATCTGGAGATCCATGGGCGTGGAAGGAAGGACTACTGTGGTCCTCCCGTCAGGATGCATCGATGAACGCCACTTTTAAGGTACTTCAAGTGCTTGGCACAGAGTTGTAGAGCCTCGTCGACGCTGGCGAAAAGCACACCTAGCAAGCCGTCTAATGGAAATTGGGATGGGGGAGGGATCAGACAAGACCTCGGTCTCCGGTCCGCAGTGTCACCCCTACAATCGTGACGAACAATCAATGTGACACTCGCGGGTTCTTTTTCAATCTTCAGTCCTATTTGAACAAGTTATTTGGACAAGCAGTGGGCAGTAGAGGCAAAGAAAACAGCCCGCTGCTTCCACTAGAATATAAAAAAACTGCTGCTTGAAATTCATCCTTACGCAGCTCAACGTCCGTATTGGGCCATAGACGTCGGAAATGTTACTTTTCAAATTTCGCCTACTCAGGTTGCAGTAGCACAGGCAACCTTTAGCTATCTACACTGAAAAGGATACACTTGAATGCATATGTTCATCATCTTTGTTTACTTTGGAGACAATGTACCTCCCAAAGTCCCAAAAAAACCCTGGTAGTTTTCCACGGGAAACATAATGGGACTTCACTTTAAACAGAGATGGTGCAATATTCAGTAGTAGTTGCGTTAGAGTGGTATTGGGCGTTTCCGTGTCCACAGTGCGATCAGGGGATTCATTTCAAGGGGATGGGTGATTATACTTCAGCCTGGCCGTTCCCTCGTACACCTTCTCTACCGATAACAGACATTAACTGCAGGTGCCCTCGGTGGGTAGTTATTTTTCGCCGACCTGGTTTCAGCGCCGGGGTATCCTCCACCGTTTTCCTCGTAATTATCCCGACTCAGGGATTTGAAGACTAAGACGCAACCCATCAGTGCGGCACTAGCATCAACAAGTTTAATTTTGGCTGTGTGTTTGCGGATTCCGTTCCATGGTGTTTAATTTGGAGGCGGATGCTTTGACTGGGGGTAACTTTCATGGCCAATCAGCGTTCAGCGTCGTTCTCATCCCGAGCGACAAAACAAATAATCTCATGCTGTGCCAAATTATTGTGATTGCAACGGGGAGCGAATTTAGATGGATTAAGCAAGGAGATAAAAACCCATTTGAAGAATTAAATACCAGATTAATCTCGAAGTATCAGTCACGAAAATAAAAGTACTACTATAGCACCGCGCTCTTTGGAGTGGGTCAGTACGTGGTTAATAAGATTTAAAACTGGCTTTTTCGAGGCTAAATAGCTTAATGACTGTATCAGGAAGGTATAGATGAGTAATTTGCAGTTATTTACTAGTCTCCTGCTAAGAGTATGAGGCGCTATTTAAAATGTTGGTTGGGCGCTCACCGGCCTGGTTACGAGACGTGCTCGTTCCGCGTCATTCTGCCATAATTAATAGACACGATCAAAACCGAGAAGACAACAGATCCTTGACTCAATGGTAGATGGCTGGATTGCCTAGTACCCAGTGGCCAAAGAGCCTGAGTTCGGATCCCGTGCCATCCAGACATGTGGTTGGGCATAGCCAACTGACGACGGCTAACAAACCAGAAACGACCGTATCGCCCTTCCCTGTATTTGTCGTTGTCCCCTTATTAATTGCTAGTTTTATGAGTAGAACAAAACCCAAGCTTCAGGAATACTGCGTCCGGTGTTCTCTGTCACCATGACTACGTGTGCACGGACAACTTAAAAGCAGCAGTTCTGTCAGCAGTTATCGTAAGATACGGGGAGCATCAAGCGGTAATGGAGGTTGAATTGAAGTTCCTGTTAGATTGTCCAACAAAAATCCGCTAAGTTGAAGAAGCCGTGGACGGTCAGCCGGTAAACAGCCATAAATGTAGGTAACAAGCATCTAAAATGTTCGATAGGGGATTTATGAGTAGTGGCAGGTAGCCTGCCGGAAAACAGGTCCTCCAATGGCTGAATAGACTTCGATCGGTTTCGGTTGACCCACGTAGGAGCATCAGTAATTTGCGCCGTCAAAGTGCAAAAAAGTCTTCTGCCGGGGCGCAATCTACTGATAAACGCCTATGTGCCGACCTTGTAAGTTTAACCGTATAGTTCGAACAAAAAGCTCCGGCCTTACAATTTTGGCGAGAGAATAATCAAGTTAACCAATCATGTCGTGATCTTCGGGGCACAGTCAGACACATTATTGTTTAATGACCGCCAACGTGACTAAGACGTTCATTCTAACCTGCTAGACCTCTGTCCAGAGAAGAGATTAGGAGTTTTACTTTCCACGATTTTAATGAGACACGACCACACCTTTAATGACAGAAGCCCTGTAGAGGGACGTAACGCGCTATCAGTAGAGAACTATTACTCTGTCACTGAACTTTATGCGACCGTACGTTTATTCTGACCTGCTAAACGCCTGTCCAGAGAAGAGATTAGGACTTTTATTACCCACGAGGATTGCATTACAACGCACTCTTATTGTCCACTTTATTGAGGGGACCGGTTTAACCAGGCAGGACCTTTTATGAAAGTAGTGTTGCGGAGAGGTAACTCGCTATCATTAGAGAACTATTACTCTTCCACTGCACGTTATACGACCGTCCAAAGAGATGAATGTGCCTAATTCAGGTTAATTCGGGTCGGAAACTGGAAGGCTACACCGGAAGCAGATGGTCGAGAACGCAGTAGCAGCAGCGAGGAGGAACGACGCCAGCTCCCACGTCGCGACTCATTCAAGGGACCCAACCACACATTCAAGTTTGACGAAGCATAAATTCTTATTAGAGGCAAAAACTGCGTGAGCCGTGAACTGCTCGAGTCATGATTTTCCGGTCCTCAATTAATGAACAATCGTAATGACCTCCCCACTCCATATTCGTCGCTGACACTTTGCCTAGGCAAAGCGGTTAGCCGCAAAGAGAGCGTGCGGATGAGTACTGTTCCTGGTGTCAGTGTCAGCGAGCCAAATTGCCCAAGAGTCCACACAGATAACGAAATTCGGCAGTAAGCAACTCGACTGTTTGCGATGGGCGTGAGAGTCGACAATCTTCACTGGCACACGGGCACATAGGAATTGCATACTTCGAATTCTGGTCAGTGAAGCTGTGACGCACTCGGCAGCTGCCAACTGTGATAGCATACAGCGGCCTAGCAGCTCCTATAAATGCTGCGGCACCTGGTCAATCCACTACCCTTACCTGACTCCGTCTCTGATGATGGATTCAAGTGAGAATCCGAAACGTCAGGTTAATAAAAGTCTTGTTCCAGTGATCGTGTCTCCTTCCTTGCGACTAGGTCATGCATTCGCCCCGCAACAGTAGGGCCACCAACCGCGCGGAATAACGCCGCAGGACCTGCTCGGTCGCATCGACCGTGTAGATATTAGCCAAAGGAGTGGGAGATATTGTGCCTTAAGTGACTTGAATAAATCCCACCTGACCCATTTTCGAAAAAACTGTAAGCCTCCGTGGGAGTTGAACTCACGACAGAGAGTTCAAGGTTTGCGCACAACCGACGCTCTAACGACCCGAGTTTCGAGGCTCCGACCGAGAGGCACGATGCTTTTAGTCACATCTATTTATTAAATAATGCTTTCCAAAATATATGAGACATCCGCCAGGCCACCTCTGGGGCGGGTGATCTAAACCCCGGAGGCCTGGAGAAATCACGTTTTTACATTTCACAGGAAACAGCTATGATATCAGATCCGTGCCAAAATTTATACACATATGCATATATAAGGCCCACGACGTACTGATGATTGGTAACGACCGTGAAACAGCTGTCTGCGCCTGGCCTGTGGCGCTTTTAGTTAGCTGCTTAATATATATATATATGTCGGTAATACCATTCTGCCTATATATCATGCGCCGCTGTGCGGCTGCTGGTTGGGCTCGAGAGAGAGCCCTTAAGGCACAACGGAACGAGTGAGTTCCGTATGAACGATCGGTGAGCGCCCCCTACCATTATATACATATATGGCATTAATGACAAAGACAAGGGAGACTGGAATGGCCATTGCTGGCTTATTAGCCGTCGTCAGCCAGTCATACCCAACCCCGAAGTGTGGAACGCCCGGGCGCCCCCTACCATATATATATATATATATATATATATATATATTATGACAGTGGGCGCTCGCCGATCAGGTTACGGAACATGCTGGTAAAGGGGCATTCGATGAACTCGTTACGAGGTCAGTGAGCAGAATAACACTACAAGAAGGACAAAGGCCTTCACCAGTCAGCTGTACTCAACCCCAGGCTTTGCAACCTTAAAACTTGAATCTGCGTTCTATTGTTTAGGAGTCCAACGCCCCAACCATTGGACCACGAGCTCATTTTACTGCCGCTTGCCATCCTGTAAATTGATAATGAACGGTGATCTGCCTGTCGAGACATTTACTTTACACTAAATCTCCCAAGTCTGGTCTGTCCACTAGGATGTTTAATGGCATTTATATGAAAAACTGTTGCATGCGGGTGAAGTAAAAAAATACAAGAATAAACAAACCCAGGAGAATGTTCGAAGCGATCAGCGGAAGGATTGTCAACTGAAGAAGTCGTAGGTAGATATCCCCTGGCATTGCTGAAACAATTTGTAAAAAGCCAAAATGTGAAATTTGCCGAGGACCGCTCGGTATGTTACTCCTTTGCGTTCTTCCTATCAACCCCGAAGTGGCTTTCTACCTTATCCAAGTCCTCGCGATTTATGCGATATTTTAGCCTTAGCGTGCATTTTTACCGCACTTCTTCTCGTGCATGCACTTACTCATGGCTTGGGGTTTGTATTCACACGATTTCAAGGTAAATTCAGATTCTGAAATCATATTGTAAACACAGGATAAGGAGAGCTTGAAAATTGACCAGCAGCCCATTTTAACACGCCTGTTTGGGTACACATCGAACGGCCCCCACAAAGCCGAACCGATTCGGGGCTCTGGTGGTGCTGTCGATCAATCAGCGTGCCTTCGCTGTCTCACCCGTTAGTTCGGTGCGTGGTTAGTTGTTGACAGTAAGAATGACCTCAAGAAAAGTTCTGTCTGAGTGTCCGCTTAAAGCGACCGATCTCATGACATGTTCAGTTAGATTTTAAAATGCGTTTTCGATTAATATGAATTGCTTAAGAGGATTTGTAATATTTAGGGGCGCTCACCGATCTATTTTTACGGAACTCACTCGTTCAGTTGTGCCTTACAGGCTCTCTCTCGAGCCCAACCAGCAGCCGCACAGCGGCGCATGATATAGGCAGCATGTTATTACCGACAAAGACAAGGGAGACTGGAATCGCCATTTCTGGTTTATTAACAGGTGTCAGCCGGTTATACCCCACCCCGAAGTGTGGAACACCTGGGGCTCGACCCCGCAACCTGCTAGTTAGAAGTCCACCGCCTTTAATCACTGAGCCACGAGCTCGTTGTCCTGCCGGTTGCGATCGAGAATGCACAATGGTGGAGGGGCGCGAGATCGATCCCCAGGTGTTCCACACTTCAGAGTTGGGTATGACTGGCTCACGACCACTAATAAGCCAGAACTGGCCATTCCGGTCTGCCTTATCTTTGTCGGTAATAACATACTGCCTTAATCCTGCGCCGCTGCGCGGCTGCTGGCTGGGCTTAAGAGAGAGCCCGTAAGGCACAACGGAACGAGTGAGTTCCGTAAGAATGATCGGTGAGCGCCCCCTACCATTCTATTTTCCCGATCGAGACCGACAGGGCAACGGGCTCGCGGCCCAGTGGTTAGAGGCGTGGACTTCTAACTAACAGGTCGCGAGTTCGAGCCTCGGGTGTTCCACATTTCGGAGTTGGGTATGAAAGGTTCACGACGGCCAATATGCCAGAAGAGGCCACTCCAGTCTCCCTGGTCTTTGTCGGTAATAAAATTCTGTCAACACTAATCATCTTGCGGTATAACTGTTTGATATTCCAGGCACGCCAGGATATCGACGTTTGAGCGCATTTCTCTACGACCGCATATAAAAACGGCACTCAGCAAAAGGTGACTACTTAATTAGTATGCATCTTTCTGTTGATTCCCGACGCGCTTTCAAATTCAAATATCTTTTATAGAAAACAATCTTGTTTGTTTACGTTAACTGCAAAACCAGAAGCCCTTAAATTACGCATGTTTTAATCGAAGCACTTTGTTGCAAATATCCCGCCCCAGCAGGGGCGTGTCATAGGGCCAACAGACCCAGCGCTCGTATCTCGAAAGCTTATTCTGAGGCTTCGGTCGCGCTAAAATTAGACCTCATCTGCGGTGTTCGCCGCAGCCAAATTACCACATACTTACAAGTGGTAAAAATCGGTAGAAGTGGGTTGCGATATTGGGTGATGTAAAACACTCTTTCAATTTAATTCGGGCGGCATGGCAGACCGGTTTCCTAATGAAATCTCCCTCAGACAGTTATGGATACTCTGTTCAAGAAAAAAATAGCTGCCTTATCGGCTTATCTTGTCATGATTATTCAACGCTAAGATTAAATGGGGCAACCCTTTTAAAGTGAACCGACTGAGTTTATTTTCCAGGGAAGTCTCGTACGAAGCTGAGTTTTGTTTAAAGTTATACGAGGTAGGTTGCCTCCGAAAAGCCCCCGTCGTTTCGCCGTCTTTTTAAATAGGACGCAGTTTCTACAGTTTCTAAAACCATGTTTTCCGCTTAAAATCATATATTCCTCTATGCCTTTAAAAAACTACACCATAGAGTTCATAAAATTTTGTAATGGATGGAGGCTATGTCACACACACTTCATGACGAACATTGGTAGACGGAGAGGCATGATGTTGTATGAATGGACATTGCACGGTCTTAAAAAGTTCATAAACAAAAACTTTTTAAAACCGAAAGATATCCTCTTTCTGAGTATAAAACGATAAGACAACGTAATTTTCTACCACCCCAGTAAAAGAAAGCATAGTTTGTGCATGTTTCCCATAAATTATATTTAAATATATAGGATCATCGAAAATCAACGTGAAAAAACACATGCTAAATAAGTAGTCATTTTTTAACGAGTTTGGTTTCTGCAGGTCACAAAAAAGTGCATTTAAAAGGGGACATCCTGGTGGGCCCGATTAAGCCGCAAGGTAATAAGTGTTACAGCCACAGTCGAAAGCGCATTTTGGAATCTCGGCCAACATTTCATGAGCTCGGTCACTCGCTGTACATAATGAATTAAAGTTCTAGGCAAAACACTAAATTGCCTCGTTTTCACGAAATGGCGTACTTATTCTTCTTGGAATTAACCTTGCAGAAGACGTAATTACCTCCAAAGAAAATGAAAACAAATAAACTTTGGTGAGTCACGGATAAAGTGAACTCCTGCGTAATGCAGTGTTGGGAGCGGGACTTATTCCCGTATCCCAACACTGACCCTAAAACTTAACCATGATCTCCCTCGAATTTAACAAGCTGCTTCAGTAGCGATCTTTTTCGAGCCGGATCGTCGGAATTGGCTGTAAAATGTCCTTTTGGGAAGCCACCATGCGCGAAATACGTAGTGACTTTGGCTTTTGCTTGGCGCTCAACAGTCGTATACTCCACCTAAGTAACTATGTCCTAGTTGACGTCAATGAGTCCAACCAGTGGGTTTGCCGCGTTTTAAGAGGACATGAAATTAATTCTCTGGCAGCAAACGCGACGTCCCATTATCACTCACGTAACCAGAGTTCTGGCCCACTTGGGGCTTTCCAATGGACTCACAGTCAAACTTATGGCTAAGAGAACTTCAAACTGATTGAACGCGACAAACAGTTATTCCCGCCTCAGGTGGAATGTTAGTTCCACGAGCGAGCTAAACCCTTCACTGCCTGCATTTATAAGAGGTTATGCCTATGGCTCATTGGTAAGATGGCGCCGGTTTAAAACCCTAAATCGTAAGCATAGGAGATTTACAGTCCATCTCGGACCTCATGAAGTGTTAACCAAAACTCTGAAATGTGTTTCCGATTAGAAGTATTTCTCACACAGGACTGTAATACTGATCATCCTGCAGTATAATACCAAGATATTACGCGGACGCTAGGACGCTGGTTTTTAAATGCACTTCTATTTTATTCGCCTGTTAAAAACCACACTCTGTAAAATTGGCTACAATTATGGTACATATATTCTTAATGGATTTTCGAACCCCTAGTACATATAAATATAATTTATTTAGAACGTGTCCAAACATATTCCTTTTAGTGCAACTTTTATACTTGAAAAAAGGTTATATTACGGCTCTGCAAAAGTTTCTAAGAATGAGATTTTTCGGGCCTGTAATGTTTATTCAAATAGCATCGCATCTGTTGGTAAACTGATACTCCCCATGAATTGGCAGAATAGTCCTCATTCATTTCAAAGAGCATGCAAGCCCTGCATGGTATCTTATTGCTAGCATGCAGGAATATGCTTTTTTCTTACAAGAAATGCTACGGCTTGCAGACTAGAAAGCCTAAACGCATATGTGACGGCAGATCAAGCTCAAAAGTATTCATAAAGCGAATAGTTTCGCAAAACCTAACTAACCACTTTTTCTGAGTAAGAAATTTAAAAAGATGTGATTTTCTACCAAATGAGCACCAGAAGGAATATTGTCGTGTGTTTTCTTTTTAGTAAACATGTTTAAGTTTCAAGGCACGTCGAAGATCATCAGAAAAATTTATAAAAATAAAATTTCTGCAGACGACCTTCTGTGCCTGCAGTTTCATGGAATTATCCTTTACGATGACATCTCTGACTGGCGCGTGTGTGAAATAATTTATGATTACTCATTCAATTTTATTATAAATGTATTCTGATCCTAGTTGCGAATGGGAAGAAATCATATAAATTGACTACCAAACTGGCAACTTCCTACGTAGATCACAGCCTCGGTTCTGGCTGCGACCAGGGTCTCTCTACGAGCACAATCCTAACTTGCTCCTATTGGCCTCTGGTGGAGTTAGCCATTTCAAAACAAACTAATTTTCATGTAGAATATCGCATCAATTTTAAGGCTACACCAACACACCAACGTAATGAACTTCGAAACGTGATAACACTTACCAACCCATGTGAGGGCTACGGAGGACGGCTTGGCGGCTCTGACACCAAAAGCGATACCAAAACCCACGCAAACCCCTAAGAGAGTGGCCAAGGTAAAGACATTGTCTCGGAGACACCCTAGGCATTTGTTTTTGTTCTTTTTCGGGAGTTCACTCTCCTCATGTTCCTCAGAGAGTTGGGGCGAGGCGTAACCCGGAAAGTCCGCTGCCATGTTCAACTGGTTCTCCGCGGGCGTTCTGATCGCCCGTCTTTTATGCAGGTCTGTGCGTCGGTACAAAGAGAAGTGCCGTAGCCAGTCAGATTGTAGCAAAAGCACTCAAGGTTCATTGGTTGAGAGCCCACGCCAATTATCAAGGTCATCACTGCGTGGTGAGATGAAAGGCAACCGCGTGATCGCGGAAGTCTGCGTGCATCTACCCGAAACTAGACGAGACTCTGAAAGGGGCGGCAAGAGAGTGAAGGTGAGAGAGAGAGAGAGAGAACGCGAGATTGACGTGGTAGAAAGTGTCCTTTTCTTTTGGCCTCCAGCCTCCCGGCCTAGGCCTTGACACGACAGTCTTTAGGATGCTGGCATCATGTTTCGTCATTCAAATGTTCGAATGAGACCCAAGCATCGATCGATAGCCTAGCTAGTGCGGGTTTTTATTCCCGCGCGTGCCACCCATAAAACTTTTGGCAATGACTGTGACCCCCTGTCAGTTATAATTCTAATTGGGCCACTATCGACGGAATGTCCTTTCGGTAGTTTTCCGCTAACCTTCCCGATAATATGTGATTTTCCTAATAGCAGTGTGTAACCCATTGTAATTTCAACAGCATATCTTCGGAATGATGCGCCTAGGGGTTCCATTTTATTCTGTCATGCTTCGCCTAATGACTGCTTATATGCTACGTATGCTGATGATATGGTTGTTGACCATCCCCTTAAAAGGAGACCAATCTCCATTTTCTGAAAAGTGGTTTTGATTATGTTTCTGCGTGGTCGTTGGGAAATAGTCACCTACTTACTAACCGTGCATCTGTTTATTGTGTGTTTCGACTGCAAACAGCGCTCTGATGTGGTTATATAGATGCACCTGGTAGATAAAATACTGTTGACCTACTTAACTATTTTGAGTTGGTGTGATTGCGTTGGCATGGCCTTGCTGTGCGTTGCGGGGCGTGTTCTTTTGGCGGTCTTGTTTCTTTGTTGTCGTGTCTACTTTCTTCGACCCAATAGCGGTGGTCCTTCTTCGATTTCGGCCTGACGTCTCCTGTTAACTTTCGAGTTGGATGTTTCGGGGTTAGGGTCTGGGACTTCGATTAAGGGTCAGGGTTGGGGTTAGGGTTAGGGGTTAGACATAGGGCTCAGGATAACTATTCCTCAACCAATCAGGGTACAACCACGTATTCCCAATGACTTTTCTCTTGCAAACAATTACTTGGCCTCGTCGTCTGTGCGTCCACCGGTCCCACCTGTAAAAGGCCTTACCACCATTGGTCCCGTATTACAGGTGGTTGGGGTTTGTTTGCCTTATGTGCGGCTGCATACCCACATCTGGCCCAAACACACCTCCCATTTCCCAATTCTTTTGACATTCTCCAACAAAATATAATCTGTCCAGTCTCCTGGTGTTACCGCGTTCTCAAATCTCCCACTATTTATTCATTTCGAAATCCCTTTAAAAGCATGTCCTTCGCCTATTCGCTTCTGCCAATATCCTATCATAACGTGATTTCACAGTGATCATCCAGTTTTCTGATCGGATTCTTGATAACGTCGTTCATCCCCTGACCCTAAACTAATCCCTGGGAACTATTTCCTTCGCACGCTTCGTGACTTCCAGCATATTTCCTGCCGCAAGTCGGTATATCAGCTATCCGTAATGTCATTTTCAGCAAGACATCCGACGCGTGAAGACCGGAAAGGGGAGTTACGTCCGTCCCTATAGTAGTCACCTGGTTTGTTTAAACACTTCTTTTTCTCGTCATTTATTTACTTCCATCCCGGCCACAGTGCGTGAAAAAAGATTTTTGAAAAAGCTTTTGGAAGGAAAATATCAAAATAAGGTTTATCCTCTCGCTCTCTCTCTCGCATTTGGTTATCTTCAGAGGAGACACCTATTACTTAATTTCATGCTTAAAGTACCAGCTCACGAGTATAGAGAGTGTACTAGCGGAGCTACTCAGAAATTTAGCTTACAGTAGCTTGTGAAGACGCATGGCGCCTTTGCTCTATATCGGGACAATGCGTCCGGCCGCATAGTTTGAAAGAGGCCGCATTTGTCAATACTTTCCGAAGTCATCTGGTTCAGCCTACACCATACTCGCCCAGTCTTAATGTGTGAGTGCTGAGTATTTCCCAAGGTCAACGAAGGCCCTCGCTTTTGTCCTCTTGAAGAATGACTGAACTTTATAAAAAGGCCAACTTTAGGCAGTCTTCTGGTCATTGGTACATCGGTCGAAAAAGTGCATCAAATTTGAGGTAGATTCTACTAGAATGTATTCGTTTGTCTACCGAAAAGCCAAAAAATGGTGGAATTAATTCCATTGGCCAGACTACTCCATCGCTCAATCTTCCGTTCATTAAAAAAATTTTGGGAGACATCCCGAAGTTCTGTCTCAAGACGTACTTTAGTTCAATGGAACAATCTACGAGAAGTTAAAGAGCACGCCAAGCCGAGGCGATCCTACAACTGTTGAAGTCGCGGGTTTTTCGACACCATAGACCGACATTCTGGGCTCGGTATGTCGTCATTGAACGGGATCAGGTGCTGGGCTTCAAAGAACACTTCAACACCATCTTCCTGGGCATCCAATTTACGATGGAAAAGAGGAAAACAACCAGCTGGTCTTTCTTGATGTCCTCGTCTGCCGCAAAGATTGTGGTGGCCTAAAAACCAAAGTATTCAGGAAAGCGACAAACACGACGTATGTACTGAACTACAATAGTAACCACTCAACCAATCACAAACTTATTTGCTTAAGGGCATTATACCAGCGCGTGGAGACACACTGCAGTGAACCGAATGACGCGGTTGCTGAATTACAGTACCCTCGACGGGTGCTTGGAGAGAATGACTACTCGCGCAACTTCGTCAACCAGTGCCTGCGAAAACAAGGCGAGAAACGAAATCCAACCGACCTCAAGTTTTGGCGAGCTCTCCTGTACGCGAAAAATGTCTCGGAGATCCTCATTTGCCTCCATGCGCTGCTTGGAATTGGAGTTTCGCACAGGCCGGACGCAACCAGAAGGCGCCTGATTATGAGGCCGAAAAATCCACCGCCAGGCCAAAAAAACATCTGGAGTCGTATACCGGGTCCGGTGCAGCTGCGGACGAAGCAAATACGTCGGAGAAACCGGAAAACAAACGTGGACGCGGATGGCCGAACACGCAGCCCTTGTTTGTACGCTCGTCTGGACGTTAGGTTTTTCACTTGTTCTTGTATCTTTTTCATAGAAGCCTTCTTGATTAATCCGCAGGTTTCGAACTACGATCTGGTTGTTTTCACATCGACTAGCAGAAAATATTCAAACTGCTGCGTGTCCACTGCTGAAAATATGCGTTCCAAAACGATAGATCGAAGATGAAAAACAGCCAAAAATTTTGCCGTTACCGGTAAGTCTAATTGCATAGCCTTAATTTAAACCAAAACAGGTGTATGACGAGGAAGTGAACAGTAGCCGATAGGACAGACATTGCGGAGTATGTTCTACAGCATTTGGCGAATCTCAGGAAACGTTAAAGGAAATTTTGAAACGATTTTGGTTTATAGAGGACTTCTTGGATGAATTTATAATACCAGTTGCCGTGCAAAATAATCCTAAGGCACGTCTGTTATGCTAAGACGCGGACTTTTCAATGCACGTTTTTCTGGTCGCCTGTAAAAACTGTACTCGGTCAAGAATGTCATGCTTTTTCCTTGACTTCGATGCCTTAATAAACTTAAGCATAACTTGTAGGAAACAGGCACAAAACAGCAAATTTCGTATACATTTGTCTTCTGCCATTTTTATCCCCGATGAAAATGCGTCCTTCAATGCTAAAATTGTTCTTCAAATTCCGAATTATTAAGAGCCTGGCCTACCATTTCACTCAGCATTGGACTTTAAACCTACCAGCCACATACCTTGCGCGTGGGGAAAATCATAAATTCTCCGATGCTATTGGGTATGTGTCCTAGCCCGAGGGGTAGATGGAAGAGAAGGAGGGTGCGTTCGGGTAACAGCTAATTTTTCCTCACAACGTACCAGCACAGAGTTTCTCAACTCCTCAAAGGACGCCTCAGTCATTTGGGGCCCTGAGCGCTCTGGGACACTCCAGCGTATGGCGTGTCGGTATTGGACTGACCATTTCGTACGCTAGGATCCTCTCGTATGTTCGAAGGACCATTGGTTGGGCCGCATGTATCGATTAAAGAGAGGGAAGTGTGCTCTGAGAACAATCACAGTCCGCAAAAATACTGTTTCGACTGTAAAACGTGTCTTTGGATCAGAACTCTGCCGCCTTTCATGTAGTCAGTTTTGAAAAAAGTCAGCTGTCTAAAAATAATCAGTGAGAGCCGCTCCTACGTGAACACTCCCGAACCTACACCCATGGGATGCGAATTTTACGCAATTTTCCACTTTATACGAAATTTAGTTCAGGCGAAACGGCCTTTTTTACCGGATCCAGAGTCACAGCGTCAGGTATGTGGCATTCGGAAGAGGATGCCAGAGGTTTCTAAAATTTTGCTTAGAGATCGTTCCGCCAAGAAACATTGTAAGTTCATCCTACACCATCATAGTCGCCTGACCTTTCGGGTCACAACCAGCTGTTTCCACTCGTCAGAAGAGGGTGTGAGGGTAATTTTGAAATCCGCTAAAATTGTTTTCTGTTAACCAAGACCATTTAGATCTAGGATAAGAGACCACCTCTAGGACTGTATTGATAATGCGATCGATTAGCTCTAAAAGTACTCAAAAGTTGCCGGAGTAGATATCGAAAATGCTGCCTTCCTCGTGACACTACTGAGAAACAGTAACTGTATCCACCTACTGGGGTTACAAATTTCGGGGATCTCCTACCCCCAATTACTCAGCAACTTTTGGTTCCTTATTTTTGCTTGCTCTCTTACCGTGTTCTAGGTTGAACCAATCACCCAAGCCATCTCTGTTTCTGCCTAAGTAGTCTTCACAGTCGTTTTCTTCCCCTAGTCTACGCTCCCTTGCCTTGTATGTGCTCTTTTAACGGTTTGTGAACCAGTAGGGATGGTGGCTTACACTGCCGACTCCTTTACTCAGTTTCGGAATTCGTTTTTCATTGTAGCCTTGGTTTCTGGAGTTTACCTGCAGATGCATTAAGCATCTTTCACTACCTCAACATTTGTAGGAGAGTGAAATGTTTTTTTTTCGATGGTGTTTTGAGCCCAAACGCAGCAGCCTATTAGCTGATGGTTTAACAGGCAAACCGCACATCATTCTACTTGCGTCAGATTTAAACAGGTACCGCGCGTAGGCACTGCGCGCATATTCAAAACATCTTTCCATATCTGCCTCCCGTGTCGTACATCGTATGTGACTTTCCACTCAATAGTTGCTAGGTTGTTTAACTTGAAGGAACATTTACCGCCCCTGATTGTATGCTCCAAAAGATAATGATTTGCCTTGTTTAATTGCGCAAAATTGGAACAAACCCTTCGGAGCAGTCCTTCTCGGGCACGGTCCGATACTTGCTATGAATATCTGAGCTGAAATCCATCAGCTACAATAGAATAACCGTTTAATATTCACAAAGCGCCAACGGGCAGTCAGTAGTATACAATCGTGTAATTATTTACCGTAGTGACAACACAGACATTAGCTAAAAGCCCAGACACGCGCGTTTCGTCAATCATGTGCCGCTATCTGACGCAGCTACGAGAGATTTGACTCATTAGTGAATCCCGCAGCCTTCCGGTGGGTTTTCTGGTATATGAACTCCAGTTTCGCCTTGCCTTGTTTAGTGTCCGAGGAAATAAATGCGCGAACCTGGAGCAAATCCTTCAGAACAGTTTGTTTAATATTCATATCAAATTTCCGACCGTGCCTGAAATGGTCTGTTCCGAAGGATTTACTCCAGGCTCGCGCATTAATTTCCCTGGAAATTAAACATGGCAACATGAATCTGGATGTTAATATACCATAAAACATCCGAACAAGGCTGGGAGACCCACTGATGAGCGAAATTTCTCGCTGCTGCGCTAGACAGCGGCACAAAATCGGCGAAGCACGCGTGTCTGGGCTTTTAGCTGGTACCGGTGTCCTCAGTGTGGTAAATAATTACGCAAGGTAAAGATTTTTCCATAATTTAGAGGGAGAAGTAAGCTATTGACGGATATAATGACGGATGAAGACTTCTTGTGAAGACACATACAGGCTTTATTGCCGGAGAATACGTAGTTAGCATTTAGAAGTCCAAAATGCAAACAACCGCTCTGCCTACTTACTAACAGCGACGAACTGTCCACTACCCCGGTCTGCACAAGATGGAAAACGTTCTCGCCAGAGAACTAGCGAGTCTTTTTAGTACCTGCTCCAGTTTTCGTTCATCCGAAAGTAAGATTTAAACAGTCCGCCAAGGTTTGGTAGGGCTTTACAATTCAACTGATCTAAAGCCAGCCAGCGTTGACTGAGCGAGTAACTTGATCCAAATATAATGGTAGGGAACGCTCATCGATCGTTATTACGGAAGTCACTGGTTCCGTTGTGCCTTACGGGCTCTCTCTCTCGAGCCCAACCAGCAGCCGCACAGCGGTGCATGATATAGGCAGTATGTTATTGCCGAAAAAGACACGGAGGCTGGAAGGGCCATTTCTGGGTGTTCCACACTTCGGGGTTGGGTATGACTGGCTGACGACGGATAATAAGCCAGAAATGGCCATCCCAGTCTCCCTTGTCTTTGTCGGTAACAACATACTGATCCAAATATGTTTAAATTAATGGCTCTTAGTCGGGTTCTCATAGCTCAAGTGTTCAGGACGTTGGCTGACCTTGCTGTCGCGGAGTCGAATCTCCCGAGGCAGCCGAGTTTTTCACGATTAAGATTGAGCCTATTAATCATTTGGGGGATTCTAGACGAACTGCTTAGGAAATCAGACGTGGGCAGTCAGTCGACTGTATCAGAACTGGCAAATCTCACAGTAAGCCGGACAGGTAACTTGATCCCAATGGGACTAACCTCCCGGCCCCCTTTTGGGGTATCGTGGCCCAGGTGGTTACGGCGTTGGCTGTATTAAAGTCTACCATGTGCTGTCCAATCCCACCGAGGTTGCCGCATTTTTCATAATTAGGTCAAAGGGACTACTTGAGTTTGCCGGTGTTTAATCAGTTTGCCCTAAGGAGTTGTCGTGGCGCAAGCGAGGGACAACACAACATAAACTGTTGTACATACGTCTGCTATGTCTAAATCAGCAAGGATTCTGACTTAACTGCAGGTTCTTTAATGTCACTCATGTTTTGTTTAGCTTAAACCTGAGCAATCGGTCTTTGAGTTCATGTTGTTGTACAGTTTCCTTTGAAACCTGGCCCCTGCTGGCGTTTAGGCTTGTATTCTTTGTATATGCGCTTGAAGATCGTAATGTTTACACACTTCCTCGAGCCCCTACCGACAATGCAGCTGTGAGCCTTGACAGGTGGGGCTCTCAAAGAGCTTTGCCACACAAAGAACCCATTTAAGATCGAAATATTCAGTGGATGTGCAATCTCGTGAAACGTTAACTAATATTTGTAAAATACATTTCTGATTCGAAAAGGTTACTTGAGTTGAATTGGAGCATAAATCGCATTTCAGGACAATCTTACAATATTTCAGTCACAGCAGGATACCGGCATTTGAATAAGTTTCTTTTCAGCCGTCTGCAGAAACTGCACTCTGTAAAAAGTGACTACATAAGTCGTATAATTCTTCTCACTCACTTCCAATGCCTTTTAAACTCTATTATAGTAAAGTAGAAAGCGTGCACGAAAATAGGTTTTGCTGGGCCAATTTGGTGGTAAAGCACATCTAATTTGAGCTTTATACTTAAAGAGGGAGTGTACATTGTTTTTTAAAGTTTTCTTAAATTCCCCAATGATGTCTTGCCCCAACAGTCGTTGCGTTTACATTCTGGGTGTAATGACCGAGCGAGGGACGGATGTCGGATCATGGGTTATGAAGGAAGGAGATGATGGTAACTTGAACTCAGATGGTCCAGCCGATTGGAAGATCCGGTCTAAAAGGCCTTGAATTTCAGAGTAGACAGGATCGGGATGAACAGTCATGTGGGACATAGGAGAAACAGCACAGGTTGTAAAAATATATGAGTTTACTAAAGTATACAAAAATGGAAAACCAATAAGCGAGGTTACGGAAAGACGAAAAATACAATGGAACGACTTATCGGAAGGAGTCGGATGTTATTCGTCGGCACGTGGCTTTGGAAGCGTAGCTCCTGCAAGGTAAGCGAAAGAAGAAGGCCTCTAGAGTGACAGTTCATTAAAACACTCAAGGTCGGGTGCCTGGTCAGATATCCGGCTGTTACATGAGTTCCCAACCTACATGCTGTAAACATCCAGTCAAAGAAATGTCACATATTTCTCAAAGCTTTTAGGAAGACGTCACATAGCACTCGTTAAATTGGGCAATGTATATCGGCCAAATTTTATACCTCATAAGTAGCATTAATAAACATGCTGATGCGATGCTGTATGAACGCAAATTTCGTCGTCTTAAAAAATTTCATCATTTGAAACTGTTCACAGACCAAACAACGTTCTTTCTTCTTGTAAAAAATTTGCAAAAGATGTAATTTACGACGAAATGAGAGCAAGAAAATACTTTTGCTCTCGTTTTTCATGAAATATTATTGATTTTATAATGACTTTAAAAATCGATGAGAAAATTCAATATTTCATAATTAGTCACTTTTACCGGGTGAAGTTTCTGCAGTCGACCACAAAAAGCTCACTAAAATGACGGCGCCTTTTGGTAACTGAAATATCTTTGAATTATACTACGTGGTAATTAATATTCTATACTTACTTAAGTAATCTTTTCGAGTCGAAAACATTCCGGAATTTCGATTAACATTTCACAAGATAGCACTTCTACTGTATTTGGTTAGACAAAAAAGACATTCGCTTCCGCCTTACGCAATTTACGCCATTTAAATTGTTCATGTATGCACAAAAATAAATACAAGAGAATACCAACAAGTAACTCCCATTTATTTTGTTCCAGTAACAGTGTTATACGAAAGAGTTCAAGATGCATTTAGGTCTAATGTCGACTGTAACTCTGTATTCATCAAACATGACCACCCATGATTTCTGTGCTTGCATAGAAATGATCGTTGTAACCGTGAGGCCCCCTGTCATTTTGCCTCTTTCAAGCTGCTTGTGGCGCCCACATGAGCCGAATTTGACAGACAGTCTTCAGTATTTTGACTTCTGTCCCGCGCAGCAAAGAATTGTTTTCCCATTCTCACGGTTATTTTCGGCTGTCCTGCTTTGAAAGTGATAGCTGGCCATCGCTGAAAAAATGTTGTGTTCCCCATGCAGAACTCTTTGCCACAACATACGCCCCCGTAAAATAAAGTAAGGGGGGAGACAAGAAACTGTCATGGCGAACGAGTTTCCCCACCGCTGTGCCTCCGAGGGCAGATTTCTACGTCGCCTCGAAGGGCAATGGGAACTCATGAGGCAGTCCTTGTTGCTTCCGATTGACGAAGACTCATGCGTAGTTAGCAACGACTCCGCAGATGTGAGCATTCTGGAATTATTTCGGCAAGTCGGATGAAGAATTTCCGCATATTTTCCTCTCCCAGATTTCGGTGTAGTCTGCGTTACAAATGATCGAACACTTTCGAAACAGCAGCCGTTAAAGTAAAAGTAACTGTAGAAGCTGAGGCAGTTTACCTCTTGAGTTACTGCAGGCTTATGTACTTCTGGGAGGAAGCACGACTCTCTAGACTCTTCTGGTTTATCGATCCAGATCAGCCTCACAAGATATCGATCGCACAAGTCAGCTAATCCGAGTGAACTGTATGTAGTAGATGTGCTATCTCGTGAAATACTAACCGAAATTCTGAAATATCTTTTCGATTCGAAGAGTTATCTTAAGTAGAATGGCAATATTATTTATCGTGCAGCATAATTCTAGGATATTTCAGTCACACCAGGATGCTGGCTTTTGAGTGAGTATCTTCTCGGCAGACCGTAATAATTAGACTCTGTAAAAATGGCTACGTATAATGTATGAATTTTTCACAGAGGTTTACGATGCACCTATAACCTCAAATATATTGTATGATAACCATACACAAGATGTCTTCCTTTTACGTAAATGGTGGTTAATTACGTCTACTTCAAATTTTCTGCATAAAGAAGGAGCACCTTTTCGTTTTTAAAAACATTTTCGATTTCCGAATAATTTTGAACGCGACCTGCCTTTACACTTGCGTTCAGCGTTTTCATTTTGAAACCGCCATTCTTCTTTCTAAGGGAAATCATGCTTTTCTGTGCGCCAATAAGAAGATTTCACGTAGGCTTTAAAACATTCCTTGGTGAATTAGGACCATGTTGTACACCTGATAAGCTGCATCAACAAACGTGCTGATGTTACGGCGCATGATTGGACATTTAACGATCTTAAAAACACCCTTAAGTAGGAACTTTTTAAAAACCCAAAGACACTACTTAGTCAAAGTGAACACATTAAAAGACCTTTATTTCACTGACGTCCCTCTCTGCGAAGTCGCGAGAAACCCTCTTGGCCTTCACCAGTCGCGCCCTGAACACCGCAAAAACGAAGAAATTACCTAACCTTCTCAAAACACAATGGAACATGGGGCATCCGACCAGTCGCATATCGCATCTTAAACTTATGCTTGAAGATTACTTCTGTGATAATTATTCAAAACTAGATTGTTTAGACGCCGTTATAGCCTTGTTCCTTCATTTACGCAGCTAGTTACATTGAAATTCATTATGTACTTTTGTAAGAATGTTCAAACTTTCAGAATGTTCGTTTTTCTTTAACAAAACGCTGTTTTAACCGATTGAATATTATTTTCAGTGCTTTTGCAGTTTTGATCCAACTGAAGCTTGCTAATTGCTTAAGTCGACGCAGGTGGGCTGGTTTTGACGGATAAAGTTTTCTCATGGATTTACGCATGAGTTGAGGGGCACTAAGCACTTGGGTGACAGACACCCTTCAATCATTTTCACTACGTGACGCTGCTTAAGGTACTTCACGATTCGCAAAAAGATGTACGTTAGAAAGTATTACCAAAGGGCACTTGGAATGCTCACTAACACATAACATACCAGAAGGCTGGCTTTCAGTCGAGTATCGAATCAACCACCCGACTCACTGCCACCCAGTGAGAAATTACTACTTAAGTGTCATCCATTTCTCCAAGTATATTTTCGTATCTTTAAGGGCGTAATCAGGGTTCGCATTAATTGCGTCTACCTTGCGACTTTTACCTGACGAAGGAGATAAAATGCGTGCGTTAGCTCATGAAACTGCGCACCATCTCTAATCATCTAGAGACCAGCCCAAACGTATCGATTGAAATTCCGAATTGATAATAAATGACTGTAAGTTAACTGAAGACATAAGAGAGATATTAAAGTAACATTACGTCGTGTATACATCACAATTTATAAAAAACAAAAATTCTGAAAACATCAAAAATCGAATGAATGAAGATGGCCTCCTGCATGATTCCGAAAACTCAGGACTATAAACGAGATGTTCTCATGCTAGACCCCTCTTCTTCTTCAAATCGAAAATCTTTTAGAAGTACACAGGGTCTGCTCACACAAGTGATTAAGCAAAAAACAGCACAATTAGGGCGGCCTTAAAAAGTTATCCTTTCAAGCAGTTTGAACTGAAATATCCACATTAGATAGTACAGTATCAAGTAGTGTAGTTAGCCAAAAGTCTAAGTATGAATGTAGGTTCAACAAGGTTTTCAAGAGAAGTTGCTGCAATTTTTACATCTTTGTATTATTTGAAATGCGCTGGATGAAGAAAAAAGGACTTTGTTTAATTTAGCTCAATGGAACATCGTAGAAGTGAAATGTTTCATAAGTTCGCATGTGTTCATGCCAATCAGAGACTATGAAATTTAGATGCGAGCCGCTCCAGACCCGACGTACAGTGCGTAATCGATCTCATGAAATGTTGGCCAAAATTCCCAAATGCGTCTTCGATTAGGAAGGATTACTTAGGCAGAGTTGCAATACTGGATAACGTGGGGCATAATCCTATAGTACTTCGGACTTGGCAGGATGTCAGCTTTTGGATAGACGTCTTTTCGATCCTCTATGGAAACCGTACTCGGTAAAAAATGACTACTTTTGTAGGATACATTTTTCGCACAAGCTTTCGATGGTCTTATAAATTCAAATATTTTTGAAAAAAACATGGATATAAATGTGCTTTCGTTCACTCACTTCATAGAGAATCACATCATATTCATACCTTACACTCGAGGAAGTAGTACAAGTAGGTCTTAAAACAGTTTCTAATTACGGGATTCTTTAAGACCGTGCAATGTCCATTCGTACAGCATCGTAACTTTCAGTTTACCATTACTCCTCATGAAATGTACGGCATAGTCCGCATCCATTGCAAAATTTTATGAAATTCATATGGTATCTTTTTAAAGGCATAGAAGAATATATGGTTTACCGTACGCGGAACGCATGCACCATGTAGACTGAAATAATTAAGCTATCATGCAACGGCTGGTCAGGGTCTAAATTATTCGTGAATTACAAAACTGTTTAAAAACCTAGTTGTACTACTTCCTCGAGTGTAATGAATGAATATGATGTGATTCTCTATTAAGTGAGTGAACGAAAGCACATTTATATCCATGTTTTTCTCAAAAATATTTGAATTTAAAAGACCATCGAAAAATTGTGTGAAAAATGTATCCTACATAAGTAGCCGTTTTTTACCGAGTACAATTTCTATAGAGGGTCGAAAAGAAGTGTATTCAAAAGCTGACATCCTGCCAAGTCCGAAGTACTATAGGATTATGCCCCACGTTATCCAGTATTGCAACTCTGCCTAAGTAATCCTTCCTAATCGAAGACGCATTTGGGAATTTTGGCCAACATTTCATAAAATCGGTCACGCACTGTATGTATGTTCATCTAGGCGGCTCTTGAGGTAGACAGCGTGATCCATGCATACTGCAGTATTCAAAAAGTACGAGGCGGCCTCTTCACAGTCATAAGCAGAGCTGCATCCCTTGTCGCCAGCAAAAGTGCACAGCAAAGTGTTCGCAAAACCCCAGCCCACATGCAACACAAGCTTTGATTCCAAATAATATTCGCAAGCAAATAGGCGAAATTTATACTCCGCTTACAGGAACAGCAGCTGGAGAAGACATGATTTCCAGTGGCGTGTGCCCCCCTTCCCCACCAGCATCAAAATTTCTTTGGGAGAAACAGAACTTTATTTGGGAGGTGATAAATATGCTCATCAGTACATCATATCAGCCACTGTAGTTAGACAATGCAAGAATAAAATCACAGCAAGTGAGCGGGACAGACTCCTTCAGGTACGCTAAAGAATCACGTCATATTCATATTTTATACTCAAAGAAGGATTATAATGAAGTTTTAAAAAAGTTTCTAATTACGAGATGTTTTAAGACCGTGCAATGTCCATTTGTAGAGCACCATATTTGTCAGTTTACCATTTCTCGTCATGAAATGCACAGCATAGTCCGCACCCATTGCACAATTTTATGGAATCCATATGGCTTTCCGTACGCGGAAGGCATGCACCATGTAGATTGAAATCATTAAGCGCTCATGCAACGTTTGATCAGGCTCCAAACTATTCGGGAATTAAAAACCTTTTTTTAAAATCTCATCGTACTCCTTCTTCGAGCACATGGCGTGATTCTCTATTAAGCGAGTGAGAGAGCACATTTACATCCATGTTTTTATAAAAATATTTGAATTTATGGGACCATTGAAAACCTGTGTGACAGTTCTTGAAGGAGACAGTGTAACCCATGCATACTGTAGTATTTCAAAAGTATGAGAGGCTTCTTCACGATCATAAGCAGAGCTGCATCACAGCAAAGTGTTCGCAAAACCACAGCGCATGTGCAACACAAGGTTTGATTCCAAATAATATTTGCAAGCAAATAAACAAAACCTATACTCCGCTTACAGGATCAGCATCTAGAGAAGACATGATTTCCAGCGGCGTGTACCCTCCCCACAATAGTAATGTAGGAGGAGATAAAAGCACCGAAATTTCTTTGGGAGAAGAAGAACTTTATGTGTTAGGTGATAAATATGCTCATCAGTACATCATGTCAGCCACTATAGTTAGACAACGCAAGAATATAATCACAGCGCTTGAGCGGGGCTGTCTCCGTCAGGTACGCTAAAGTGGACGTCATCACTTGTGGTCCTAGCCGAAGTCTTGCCAGCAGCGCACTGGTGGGGCCGAGGATCGCTGGTTCAAGTAACTTTTTTTTCCTTAACGAATGTGATTTCCGCTGACGGCTGGGATTGCGATCACGCGAGGGTCACCGCCAAGAAAGAATTCTGCGGGCCAGTCAGCGTTCCAACTTCTCAAATTGGCAGCCGCAGTTTAGGATCTCAGACAAGGCTTCTCGAGGATCAGCGAATGGTGCACATAACATACACAGTGCAAACTCACAGTGAGGGTTAAGCACCGACCTCAACTTGGTGTTTATCTTTCTCTTACCTTGACGACAGTGTAGCAACGAAGTCGACTGCTTGTTCGAGTTGCCTGCTCGGTTGGGATTCTGCCTTACACTTCCTCGAATGCTCTTACTGTATGATTTTCTCGTTTACTCTCCTCCTTGAGAGAAATGCCGTATAAAGAAGGGCACTCTGGCCAGCATAACACACCAAACGTTTATGTTGTCCTCCAGTGGGCGTTAAGAAGTCTAGGTTGCTTAGATAGGCCCACAGTTGATGTATAGGTTTTAGCATAAACCGCCGTCGAGTCTACTCTCGTGGGAATCACAGAATACCTAGTATATTGGTTTAGATGTGTATCTGCTTGGCAAATATAGTGTATCAATCAGTACATGTATATATATATATATTCAATCAGGAATGGGCGCACACCGATCCATTGGCTTCCCGAAGCAAACAAGCTTCGTATGGACGATAGGGGTCACAAACAGGCAACCACCTACCAGGCCGAAGTCGGCCAAGCCATGATAGCATAGGGGAGACGACAGAGTCTGGGGGTAGATTGACACAGCACTGTTTCGGGCTTGTTTGCCTTCATTCAGCCAATCATAACCCTGACCACGAGCAGCTGGTACTGGAAACACAAACATGCGCTCAGACGCACCTGGCGCAGCTGGTCCACCACTGGGGTCTACCAGATGGGTCATAAGCACTTCATCGAACCGAAGTTCATCAGTGTCTCGCCACCGTTCTTCCGACACAGATACTTTTTAAAAGCCCAGACACGTGTTTCGCCGATATTCTGCCGCTGCGTGAAACAGCTGCGACGTATTCGACTCTTTAGTGGGACACCCAGCGTTCCCTATGCGGTTTCTCGTAATATGAAATCCAGAGAATAATTAAGTGAATAATTTCAGAAATTACTCAGTGCAGGACTTGGAGTTAAAACTTTGGGACATGAATTTTTTGGGTCAGAACCGAAATTTCAATGAACATTCGAGTCGAAGAAAATTACCTATTGTGGGATAACCACGTAATGTCCCGGAGGTTTTCCTCCACGTCCTGTACTGAGTAATTTCTGAAATTATTCACTTGATATATATATATACACGGAGCTTGTTTGCTTCGTGAAGCCGATATATCGGTGTACGCCCATTCCTGATTGAATATATAGATATATATATATATGCAGAATGGTATTTCCGACAAAGACAAGGGAGACTGGAATGGCCGTTTCTGGCTTATTAGCCGTCGTCAGCCAGTCATACCCAATCCCGAAATGTGGAACACCCGAGGCTGTACGGCTGCTGGTTGGGCTCTAGAGAGAGCCCGTATGGCACAACGGGACGAGTGAATTCCGTAGAACTGATCGGTGAGCACCCCTCCACCATTATATATATATTCAATCAGGAATAGGCACACACCGGTCTACTGGCTTTCCGAGGCAAACGAGCTCCGTATGGGCGGCAAGGGTCCCGAATATGCAATTGACCACAGAGCCGAAGTCGGCCAAATCATAATGGCAGCGAGGACGGACGGCAGAGAATGCGGGTAGATTGATACAGTACTGTTTCGGGCTTATTGTGCCTTCATTCAGCCAATCATAACCCTGACCACCAGCGGCTGGCACCAGAAACACAAACATGCGCTCGTTCACGGTGCAGATGGTCCACAGACTGGACCTAGTAGATGGTTCTTAAACACTTTATCAAACTGAGGTTCATCGGTGCCTCGCCACCTGAGGGCAAAATAAGCCCGAAACAGTACTATATCAATCTACCCGCATTCTCTGTCGTTCTATCCCACCATATACATGTAAGATATTTCCGTTAACTATGATGGCTGTAAGGTGGTAAGCACCTCGGAGTCCCTTAGTATGCGGCGATTACGACACCAAACTAGACAGAATAAAACTGTATATCGTGCCAAACGTACCGCTAACCGTTAGCTGCAAAGAAAAGACTAAGTCTTGCAGACATACATTCCTACTACGAAATTTTGACCTTCCTTACGACAATGTCCACTGTGAGCCTCACAGCATGTTAGGGCGCAGGGATGGTGACGTGTACGTGGATTACTTTATGGTGATATCAGACTTGCACTACATCTACGGCGCTCTCGCCTCCCTCAGCCACCTGAGTCCGGAGTCAAGGCGAAATCAAGAAGAGCGGAGACGGGATCAAGTGCAGCAAATTCGCACTCCATACACCATTGCTTTCACAAAAACCCAAGCCTAATTAGCTTTAAATACAACAGAAGTAAAGGAGTCTACTTTGAGTTCTTGTCTTCCGTATTCTCTGTAGGAAATGTGATACCATAAGCAGAATAGCATTACCAACAAAGACAAGGGAAAAGTCAAATTGGCGAACACGTGTTTTCAGTAACTCTTCATCAGGCCAAAACGGTTACAATAAAGTTTAAGTTATGCGAATTACATGACTTATAAATGATTCGGGGACAATTAACATCGATCGGTCCCACGCCACTCGCATGACGAGGCCTGCTATGGCGTGGTCGGCGTGTCGTGGTTATTGAGTTCAGGGGGCGAGGAAGAGGGGGGGCATAGGCTGTAAGTACATCGGGCACCCTGTGCACACAATCTGGCATCAGGAGGTTGGGGCGACGTTGGGGTCGGCGTCGGCCACGCAAGACAGAGCGCCTGTGTCAGAGTCTTCTGACAGCATAACACTGGATTGGCTAGTCGTATAGCCACTGCCTCAGCTGTAGCTAGCACCCGTTGGCGTAGGCCTTTGGAGAAGCCTGCTGGTGTCCGGTAGCCAATCTGAAAGGCTTCTTTGGCACCGACTCGGTGATTCGTATCGACAAGATGTGCGAGAATAGAACTCGAGATCGATTTTTTCTCACCTTTACCTAGCCAGGCCGGTGTGTGTTCACGTACTCTCTTTTCCAAGCTTCTCGTTGTACGGCCAATTAATCCCGCTCCACAGGAGCAAGTGAATGAATAAATACACATCGATGTGGCCTGCAACGGGAGTCGGTCTTTACCTCCCAAGCGTAGGAGGGGAGAGTTAGTGAAACACACACGTAAGTTCGCCGCGGGGAAAGCGCTAGTGATCGCTGTCTTCAGATGTCCTTTTAACTAGTTCACATGCTGCGTCCCCTTGAAAAGGCAATATTATAAATAAGTCCTTCTTTTCTGCAGTTGCCATGGTAGGCTTTGCAGTGCGCTCCCCTATATTTCGAAGGATAAATCTTTCTGGGTATCCGTTTTTGTGGAGTGTATCCCGCAGCTGCTGGAGTTCTGCCTCCACAGTCTCAGGAGAGCAGATACGTCGCACTCTAGCTGCCAATCCCTGGACCAAGTTGCGTTTAATATTAAGGGGAACAAAACTGTGAAAGTTAATGCATTGTCCCGTCCAGGTTTTCTTTCGGAATACTCTACGTTGGATAGACCCATCCTCTTGTCTGTGCAGAAGAACGTCGAGGAACGCGATTTCATTGTTTGCCTCAAACTCTGCAGAGAACGTTAGCGAGGGGTGTGAATTGTTGAATTTTTGAATCAGGACGTCTTTGTCGGTGGTAACAATGGAGACTGGAATGGCCATTTCTGGCTTGCTAGCCGTTGTCAGCCAGCCATACCGAACCGCGAGGTGTGCAACACCTGGGACTTGATCCCAAAACCTGTTAGCTAGAAGTCCAACGCCTCCAACTACTTAGCCACGGGTTCGCTGCCCTATCGGTTTCGATCGGGAATATAAAGTGATAGAGGGAGGCTCACCGATCGTGTAACGGAACTCACTTGTCCCGTTGAGCTTTGATACTCTCGCTCGAGCTCAACCAGCAGCTGCACAAAGGCGCGTACTATAGGCAAATCAACATTACCGATAAAGACAAGCGAAACTGGATTAGCAATTTCCGGCTTATTAGTCGCCGTTAGCCATTCATACCCAACCCCGAAGTGTGGAACACCTGTGGCTCGTTGTCCTGTCGGTTAGGGCTACTTCTGACTTGGTGATGATGATGGTGGTGGTAGTGGTGGTGGTAGTGGTGGTGGTGGTGGCGGCGGCGGCGGCGGCGGCGGCGGCGGCGGCGGTGGTGGTGGTGGTGGTGGAAGTTTTTGGGAACAATGTCCCCTTTACCCTTTTGCAAGACATTATTTTTTATTGGGATGTCTTTTTAAATAATGTGGATTTATCCATTCTGGAAATATGTCCCGCAGCCCGGTGGTTGCATAACAGTCACTGAAATAAGAGAAGCCACTGAACAAGAATGCACGTAAATACCGAACAAGACGGTCCTTTATGTTGGTTGATTTGCGTTAGCTGCTGTAACTGTACCTGCACAATGCCTGTAGATTTCATTACATTTTCAAAATTAAATGCGTTTTCATAATTGCTGGCTTCCTAATCAATGAAAGTGTGCATGTATTTTGGAACACCCTGTTGGTTTGACAGAGAAAAGAAGTTTAGAAACGAAAACAAGTATAATATATGACAAAAGGGAAATTTAAAAATCTGCTTGAAACTTTGGGCGGAAACGTAAGTTTCTTGGGAGGTCATTGTCAGTCCTTAAACAGCTATGGACTGTCTGTACAGGGGCTAATTAAACATCGTGTTTTGCCTTTTGGATAAGATTAAACACCTTGTCTTATACATTTAAGATGCTTCTGTTAAATGTAATGGCTGTAAGGCGGTGAGCACCTCGAAGTTCCTTATCATGCAGCGATTACAACACCAAACTAAGCAAAATAAAAATTTCTATCATGCCAGAAGTATTGCTTACTGTTAGCTGCCAATAATAGACCAAGTCATGCAGGTATACCTTCATGCCACTACAGCTCGACCGTCGTTACCGATTATGTCCACCGTGAACCCCAGGGAATGTTGGGGCGCAGGGATGGTAACATGTACGTGAACTACCTTATGGTGATAGCAGACTTGCACTGCATCAACCGCGCTCTCTCCTCTCTCACTCATCTGAGTTCGGTGTCAGAGCAGGATCAAGAAGACCGGAGACGGGATCAGATGCAGGTAACCGATGCGGCGTTGGCCTGCACATAGGCGTGCCACCATGTCCGTTCACGTGCAGCATTTGTCATGAGTGCTCTGCCCAACAACGCCTGCTGGACTCCGATCTGACCCCTGTGATCGTCCAGTGCAACCCCCTCCCGCGTGCCTTTAAGGCAACCTCTTTCCAGCATGGACGAATAACGTGTGTCAACCAGTCAAGGCGTTACCTGATAGGCGTTTTCCCATTGGCAGGCCTCTGAGCGCCATCGTAGGTAAACCCCTCTCAGACTGTTGGTCCCGGAAGGTCACGAAATTTCAATCGAAAACAAATCATTTACCAAGTTTCGGAAGGAATTACCAAAACGTATTTTAGTGGCTCCTGTGCAACCAGACATTTTTCCTAAAAATTGGCCAAACTGCCGTTCCGCTTTTTAGTCTGTAAGAGACTAGGTCCTCTCGACAAGTCGCAATTTTTTTCCTACATAATGGTGGTCTACGATTTCTATAAATAGAATCCGCAGCTACCATGGTCTCCTCAGTTTCCGAAGTGCTTAATGAGCATGTTTGTTATTTTCCCACTGGCTATTCAAAACATGTATCACGACACTTGTTAAAGCCTGCATTTGTCTCACGACGAGCGTGTCGGTATGTTCAGATATTTTTGTATTCTTTGAACCCAGAGATCTTCACCTCTTATCTCGTAAACTTGACTCATGCGTCACAACGACTGCAAAAAAATCTGTTTTTCTTCTATTTCTAAATGACTGACAGGCCTCTCAGCTATCGGAGATCAGACCACACACCGGTGCAAGAGAACCCAGCGATTCGGCTTTTTAAGCTGAATATTACCCTCTAAAGATTAAGAATTTCAATGGATAGATCTGCGGAGTTTGGGAGGCCGGATACGGTAGAGCCCAATCACTGGTTATATAGGGTGATACAACGGCTGTGTATAAGGGCATTTTTGTGCACCTTAGAGCATTTCGCAGGCTTTTCAGAAGCCGCTAGGATGCAGTTGATTGTGGGTTTTCGGATCCCCTGGTCTGCCCCGCACTGACATGGTAGTATTCGGCGACGGGCTTAATACCACTTACCTCTTGTGAGCCCCTGCCATGTGACCGTAAAGTCCCCTTGTTCGTTTGACGCTCGACGGGATTTGGCTGTGATCAAAACGCACCTATCACGCTTCAATTCAAGCTTTTACCGTTTATATATCTATACCTCAACAAGCTGGGAGACCTTACCGACGAAGAAGGGGACAATGGAATAAGCATTTGTGACTTATTTACCGGTCACAGCTAGTGCTACCCCACTCCACTGCTGCAAATTCGAGATTTGAACACCAAGTCGGTTGATCCTCGAGCAATGTTCTCTCACTTTGGCACAAGGTCGGCTGAGATGGAGGTGAGAGTGAATGGTCAGATGCGGGTGGCTTGCACCAATTTACCATGCTATCTGGGAGGAAATTGACATTTCCGATTTTTCTTAGAGACGATGTCCTGGAGTTCACGTCGGCGTCCACATGGTGATTATTAGTCAATATTTGAAAGGCGTGTTGAATACGGGAATTTGGACAATCTTAACCGCATTAGAGGTGGCCATGTCATATATTCCGGGAGGGGGGGGGAGGTCGACGCTAGGGATACCACAAGGAGGGTGAGCGATGCGGTATGTGTAAACCCCATTCCCCGCATCAGTCAACTGACCGGCTCAGACAGTGGCTGGGGCCTGTGAATGGGGAGAGTGGGGTCGACAACTCATCGAATTTTCCCTCCTCACTATGAAAAATCTGACGTGCTGGAAGCTATCACGGTACGCTAAATCCGTGCCTTGGAAGGTTGCCAGCTGACGGGATAACTTAGACCTCGCAGTTGGCCGAGTGTTGTGTGTTCAGGTGGGGTGACAGGCTGGTGATCTAAGAGTCAGGCTTCAACTGCTCCTTTTTAATGAGGTCTTATGGCACTCCCATTCCGTGGGATCCGAGCTAAGTGTGACGGTACGCCTAGGTGCGGCTTCGGTCATGCCAGTCACCCCTTTGTTGATGGTTAAAATCCTGGTCATGTGCTGTATGGACCAGGGGGTGTAAAGTGGGGCGCCAAGGCACGAGCTCGACCGTGACATCCACCTGCGCCCTCCCCCACCTCCGGTGTTCATGACAATGTATTGACACCGGGTGCGGGTGGGAGAGGAGAGGGTGAGTCAGGTGCAGCGAAAGTCTACTGCCCATATAAACTAAAACACGAACAAGTCACCGTGCTATGAAGCACAAGGTCGACATCGTCGACAACGACGGTCGAACTATTATGTGTCACCACACCACACTATACCCTGGCAGTCATGCAGGGAGAAGGGAAGGGGCGATTGCAGCGCATGGAGGTCTACCACTTCTGGCGAGATTACAGCCATATTGAAAACCATCTTCTCCCTTTCTGCAAGCAAGCCTCATTACGGTCGTGCGCTGCGCCAGCGAAAAGACTAACACACTGTTGCCGTCTCCAAAAGTGCAGCCTGGCGGTTGGAAATGAACACTGTCTGAACTATTGCTTGTAATCAGGTGGCATGCAGTAGGCCGAACGGTGTGTCCTAGCCGCTCGCCCACACTTGGCCGAGCCTCAAGGACACGTGAACAGAGGGAGATGTTTTGAAGAGGTTAAGGTCATCAAACACCCACCCACATTCGCCAAAGTCACGACGACCTCGGACGGGAGCTGGTTGAAGACGTCAGCCGGTGGCCGAAGGCAAAGTGCAAGAGAGCAATTTAACAACAGGAAGCAGGTTAGACACCCATGGAGATTTAATTTGAAAATTTGCGCGCATGAGGCATGGAGGCTGATTGGTTTAGAACCCGTGATTACACAGAGTGACCGTGAGAAAGATTCGGGAGTGCAGAGCTCGAAGTTTTTGACCTAAAACTTACAATTTGTCTCTTTCGTCTACAAATTAATGACAGGAGTGAGTTATTACCAGTCTGTCCCCCCTAGGAATCCTGTAAAATCCCATATTAGAGGGGTTCAGTTCAGGGCTTTGCGTTTACAGTTTTGGCACGGGAAAAGAATCAACAGGAATCCAAATGGCCTTTCGCTAAATTCCAGCAATTGTACCCTTTCCCCTGTCCTAAGCCTAGCCCTACGGCAACTCTAGCCCCTAAATCGAATGCTAACAGTTATCCTCATAAGGGTTCGCTAATATGTATCAAACCACTTATACTGGATACAGAAATACAGTCCAGAGGAGTATCTATTTTCGTATTCTCTGATTTCTTAAACTGAAAAAGACAGCAAGGCCCCCTGTGAGCACGGTGAATATCCTTGAGCATTATCCGTTTACTTGATCTAAATTTCTTTTTTATTTAACCATTCCGCATGAGACGAACAGTCTTCACTCAGTATTCCTGGCGTTCGAGAGAGGGCCCGTAAGGCACAACGGAACGAGTGAGTTCCGTAAGAACGATCGGTGAGCGCCCCCCTACCATTGTATATTCCCGATCGAAAACCGACAGGGCAATGGGCTCGTGGCCCAGTGGTTAGAGGCGTGGACGTCTAACTAACAGGTCGCGAGTTCGAGCCTCGGGTGTCCCACACTTCGGGGTTGGGTATGACTGGCTGACGACGGCTAATAAGACAGAAATGGCCATTCCAGTCTCCCTTGTCTTTGTCGGTAATAACATACTGTTTTTCAGAAGTCCCATGCATATTTCGCCACCGAAGACACGGTCCGCAAGAGCGCACCATAGGTTTCGTCCACGCTATGCCAGCCATCTTCAGGCAATCGGTAGTGATATAAGTTTGTGGTAGGTCACGTCCTCTTCGCAGCTTTTTATCTCCTGCCTACTGGTACCGACAAAGGCAGGCAAGGCTGAAATGTTTTGACCATGGGCCTGCCTCGTTATCGCTGCTTCCCTCACGTGTCCCTCTGTCGGCATATACCGCGTCCCGAGCTAGCGTTGTTTAGTCCGCGATGTTTTCGAAATGTACTACGTCTATCTCACAACTCCTGGCCACAGGGCAATTCAGGAGTGTGGCGGACGCTTTTCAGTCTGCAGAGTTGGTTTTTTTTCATCTGCTTGTCCCCTTACCCACCTTCGCGGCTTATTATCCTTTATGTTTTATATGATAAACAAGTAGTGGTAAACGAGAGGTCTGTAGTTCCACTGGTTGCAAAATTGTGCCAGAGGACCATTTCATACATCTTCCTCCTATGATCCGAAAACACCTGCTCTACCGGACAACGGATGTGTGGGGCGACATTCTGCCAGATCGGTGCCTAACCATATCATAACTGCCTTGTAGTCTGCAACTGCTCTTTACTCGAACCCAGAAGTGTCTATTTCTCAGCCAGCTTTTTCTGACAGCCGTCCTGGCATCCACCACCCGCGGATTCACCGGGTAGCCCAGAGCTAGGTCATTTCGCACGTCCAGTCTTTTCTCTGTTCCTGTCGTCCTGGCGCATTAAGGAAACTGGGAGATTACTTCGGACGCGAGTTGCCGAACACACAGCAGCAGTGAGGCGGGGAGACGCTAGCTCTCAGGTGGCGGCTCATTCGACGGGATCCGGCCATATTGCCAAGTTTCAAGAGGCCGAAATCCTCGCAAGAGGTGACAACCGCGTGACCCGCGAACTGCTCGAGTCATGTTTCTCATGCCCGCAATCCATCAACAAGCGCAATGGCCTCCCGGTACCATATTCCGTGCTGAGATTTTCCCTGGGCAGGGGAATCAGTCACGTGGGGAGGTCGCGGACGAGCAATTATTCCAGTGACAGTGAGCCAATTTGCCGAGCTATCGTCACACCAGCATCCAACACGGATGACGACATCACGGCAATTAAACGATTCTGACTCGACCTGACAAGTCACCACCGCAGCAATTACGACCCTAGCGGTGATTGCGAGAGCTGTTAATTACAGTGTGCATATGGTTCCACGGCAGCAACGTGTTATAAATACTACACTCTTTGATCCACCATTACCCTTACCTGCGACTGTCTCTGATGATGGGTTCGAACGAGGGTTCGAAACGTCAGGCCTCATTATCCTGTCGTTCGCGATCGGGACGACCGGCGACAGCTAATAAGTCAGAAATTGTCACTTCAGCCTCACCTGCCTTTGTCGATACGGCTAAGTAGGAAATAAAAGGCTGCGAAGGGGATGTGACCTTCTACAAACTTATATCTCTAACGATTCCAAAGTCCCTTTCTTCCCTGTAGACAGCTGGCATAGACGAAGCCCACGTGACTGATTCCCCCGTGGGGGGGGACGTCTCAGCACCGAATATGGTAATGGGAGGTCGTTGTGCCTGCTCAAATGCCTTTTATCTTTAAACAATTTCTCAGTGATTTTTAATTGAAAACGCGCAGTAAGTGGAAGAAAAGAGGTCAGATTTCCTGCGTTAAGGGAAAAATAATGTCCAAAAAACGGAAATCGCCCTAGCGGTTTAAAATGTACTCTAAAATAGGACCGTATGAAAGCAAATCGGCAGTACAATTTTGCGTGAAATTTAGGAATTCAGAGCAGTAAGTCCGGAAACTAGGCATATCTCTTGAAATCTTTAAAGGCACACATAGAACCTGAGTGGCCACAATGACGAACCAACTATAATGCAAAAAGTAATGGCTTCACTTAAGTCATCTAAATTATGCAAACATAATTAATCGACCCGCGAGCCAGACATAACATGTGACAAGTCAGTTTGCTTTGTTGTTCTTCTCAGCAGAGTTGCAAAACACAGTTACTAAAAGGCGCTGTTCAAAGTAGGCAACCCTGTTTGTCGCTCGTGAAAACAAAATTGTTCAACCAATAAGCTTGGCTGAAAAAGTGAATTAGCACTTTTGTTACGCTCAAACTGACGACGATCTTTCCATCCCATGATT
>CACRXP010000130.1:261055-282513 GCA_902702965.1 Spirometra erinaceieuropaei | reverse complement strand
TAAAAAGTCATGTCCCGGAGATTTAACTCCAAGTTCTGCATTGATTAATTTCCGAAATTATTCACCTGATTATTCTCTGGAGTTCATATACCGGAAACCGCTAGAGAACGCTGGGGGTCCCACTGAAGAGCCGAACCCCTCGCAGCTGTGTCACGCAGCGGCAGAATATCGGCGAAACACGTGTCTGGGCTTTTAGCAAGTATCTAGGTCGGAAGTACGGTATAATACCTTTACCATATGAAATTCATACTACTCGTAGTACTACTTGTTTGTAGAATGGGCATTACGTGGTTATTCCACAGTAGTTGATTGTCTTCGACTCAAATGTTCATTGAAATTTCGGTTCTGACCTTAAAAAGTCATGTCCCGGAGATTTAACTCTAAGTTCTGCATTGATTAATTTCCGAAATTATTCATCTGATTATTCTCTGGAGTTCATATACCGGAAACCGCTAGAGAACGCTGGGGGTCCCACTGAAGAGCCGAACCCCTCGCAGCTGTGTCACGCAGCGGCAGAATATCGGCGAAACACGTGTCTGGGCTTTTAGCAAGTATCTAGGTCGGAAGTACGGTATAATACCTTTACCATATGAAATTCATACTACTCGTAGTACTACTTGTTTGTAGAATGGGCATTACGTGGTTATTCCACAGTAGTTGATTGTCTTCGACTCAAATGTTCATTGAAATTTCGGTTCTGACCTTAAAAAGTCATGTCCCGGAGATTTTACTCCAAGTTCTGCATTGATTAATTTCCGAAATTATTCACCTGATTATTTTCTGGAGTTCATATACCGGAAACCGCTAAAGAACGCTGGGGGTCCCACTGAAGAGCCGAACCCCTCGCAGCTGTGTCACGCAGCGGCAGAATATCGGCGAAACACGTGTCTGGGCTTTTAGCAAGTATCTAGGTCGGAAGTACGGTATAATACCTTTATATATATATATATATATATATTAGTGTCGTGGTAAATCGTGTCTTCTTGAGATTTTAATTCCAAAAGAAGTGTATATTTAATTTACAAAGGCACTTGTATTTATGAGTTATTTAAGATCGTGAAATGTCGTCGAATATATTGTCGTATGTGTCTGTTTACTGCTGCTCTTAAGACACTTACAGCGTATCCCAAATCCACCGCAAAATTCTATGCAGCCAATATAGTATATTTTTAATGGTTCAGAAGAAAATTTGCTTTTCCCTAACTGGGAAGTGTGCAATATATACAGCAGATATGATTACATATCAAACGTAGTGAATTTTCACAAGAAAATCCCCATGACACAAAATCGGCCAACGCGCGTTCACTATGGTAAGGAGATGACCGTTCTTAAAATAATTTCCACTGAGAACTAGAATTTTAGAAAATGGAAATATTCCAAGCCACTAAAATAAGCTGACTATAAGGGTGCATACGGAAGGGGACGTATAAAGGGAGGCAATATAATGAAATGTGATAACAAAATTGGTACTCTATGACTGACTATTTGTATTTGACGCAGCAGAAATTCCCTCAGACAGGGAGATGACCAGGTTGTCTCTAGTAGATTGCTCGAAATGATTACTTAGCACGGAAAGCAAGCTCTTCGTACATTCAAAAAAATTCTTCTTTGTATTGTGCCGCTTTCGTTTGGTAAGTGCAAAAAGAGGTTCGATAGGACTAAGATCCGAGCGGTTGGCATGGCTAAAAATCGAGAGGTTGACTGTTCACAGATGGAAATGAGTATGCAAAACCCAGGTTCTTGTTGTTAAGAAGATGAACACACGATCTCTGGAATAGTAGGTGTTTTTGTCTGAGCTTTCGGCCCCGTACAGGGGGCCACCGTCAGAGACTGAAAATGCGGCATCAAATGAGCAGTTTTTACAGTGAAGCCATGAAGTGGGGATATGAGTGCAGCGGGTGGTATTCGCGATAAACTGAATCCCACACAGGCTCACGGCGGCGTGACTGCGAGCAGCCCTGGGTCTCGCCTCTTGGCCGCGGGAACGGAGTGCGTGATGTAGGGAGGTATGTCAACGTGTCTGTTGATAGAGTTGGTGTCAGACACCCAGGCCTCGAACAGTTCTCGCCCTGTCTTATTCCTGGCCCGCGCTACTATCCGCGTGCTCGCGAAGTTGAATTCGTGGCCTTAATCCAGGGTGGGAGTGACGACCTGAGAACACGGGTCGTTTCTCCGGACCACCCGTTTATGTTCCGTTATTCGTGAGCTAAGTCGTCGTCGTCGTCCGTTCTGTCCTGTGTAGTGGCGAGGGCAGTCCCGACAATAAATCTGGTAAACCACACCCGACTGTTCGCCCACGTCTAGTCGGTACTTCACTCGCACGATTTTGTTGCGCATGGTCGCTGTCGGACTGTGAGCGATACCCACGCCGAGCTCTACAGCGATACGTTCCATCGCTTCGGACACGTTCTTTATATATAGTAGAGGGCCTCAGAATGTTGGCGGCTCTCCTCCGTTTGTTCGCCGTGGATGCCTGCGAAGGCAGCGACTGACGAAGCTGGTCGGCCTCCTGAACGAGACCGAAAACTCAGACTAATGCACTTACTATTCCAGAGATCGTTTGTTCATCTTCTTTGCAGGTTGACTGTTGTCTAAAATGTTAGATTACAGTTGTGGGCGTTATCAGATTCATACCTCTTCAGAGCGATGACCAGGAGCATTACGGACATTCGGCGTCGGTGGATGTCGGTGAAACCAAAGACATTCTTCACAATAACAATGAACAATTTGCTGTTGATGGTGTCCGTTATCGATCACTGGACTGGCCGTTCTTCGAATTTAATAGCCATTCAAATCATCTACCGTCGAATGTTCTCAAAGGTCACAATCTGTGAACTGTGCTCTCTTGGAAAACTCTTCCCACCAATGGATAGAATTCGTGGGCTTATCTAAAAATAAGACCTCATCGTGAAAGTAAATGCGCCTCCAGAATGCAAGTCTTGAATCAGTAAATTTTTGAGAAAACAAAAACGTTCTCTACTAAGTAACCTACTTAAAAACGGCCCTTTTGTCGGTGAAGTTCAAATTCCCGCATCCTCTGGCAGATTATGCTCGCAAGGAATACCGACAGATGTTTACTTGCGGATCGCTTTGATCCACCCTGTTTATTTCTGGCGCGGTTCCATCATTTATCATCCGCCACAGAGTGGCCTTGCTGATACTGACAACACGTGCCAACGACTAACACGACATCCCTTTAGCTGCTGATGTCCGTACCCGTTCGTAGTCTACAGTGTGCAGAAACTGTCTAGACATCCTTGTCGCACGGTGTGACCCAGAAAGGTGACAGCATGTGGCGGGCACTCACTACATATTTGTTTGCGTCTAGTAATTTTCTGTAGGTCAAAACAAACTTCTGTCAAACAAGTGCACTATGACACGAAGTGCTATAAATTAGCAAAAAATTCTAAAACTGAATTCGCTGTCTTTTCTGAAAAACAATGTGATTTCCCATGTCCGCCTTCATTCGATTTTCGTGGAAACTAAACCTGATTTTCCGCTTACAGAAGAGTTTTGTTTCAAACTTCGATTCTTTATATTGATGGTCGTTTACAGCGCAACGCTCACAAAAAGTTGATTATGACCTGTGACATTCAGCAGCATTGAAAATTACATGGATATCAAGAAAGGCCCGGTGTAATCCATAAAAAAGATTTAAAATGAATTCTTACTCAGTAAAAAGTCCTCCGCGCCCCAAACCATTTCGACGAATATGAATGGCAACACAAGATTTATGACATGCTACCCACCCAACTTTCAACCTGGACATTTCGTGAGTTTGGTCATCTACTGTATTTTGCAAAAGGCAAACGCCACTGCAAATCGGGTTCAGAATTATTCAAAAACTAACAACGGTCATAAATATTCCCCTTACTGTAAGTGGCCTCGCGCTAAATTCCAGGGGGAGTACATATTCCTCACCCAAAAAAATTTCTAAAACTGAAAAATACTTTTTTTCAGCATGCACTTTCTATAAGATACGATCTGCTACCAAATGGGTGCAATAAAAGATGTTTCGTGCATGCTTTCTCTAAAATATACGCGTGAATATAGCCAGAAGGAGACACTTGGGGTTGGGTATGACTGGCTGATGACGGATAATAAGCCAGAAGTGGCCATTCCGGTCTCCCTAGTCTTTGTCGGCTCCATCTAATCTATGTCTTTCACTAGTCGCTGTGCGACTGACCGTGAGGGTTCTAGTATGAGCCCCAAAGGCACAATGGAACGAGCATGTTCCGTAACCTACCTGATCGGTGAGAGCCCACTGTCATAATTGATATTCCCGATCACAACCGAGCGGACAACGGGCCTGCGGTTCAATGTTAGAATGTCAAAGTCCATGACCAAAGATCTCGGTTTCGAATCTCAAGTGATCCACACTTGGGGTTGGGTATGACTGGCTGATGACGGCTAATAAGCCAGAAATAGCCATTCTGGTCTCCCTTGTATTTGTCGGCTCCATCTCATCTATGTCTACCACTAGTCGCTGTGCGACTGACTGCGAGGGTTCTAGTATGAGCCCCAAAGTCAGAAAGGAACAAGCATGTTCCGTAACCTACCTGATCGGTGAGCGCCCACTGTCAATATATATATATATATATATAGGCAGAATAGCATTGCCGACAAAGACAAGGGAGACTGGAATGGCCATTTCTGGCTTATTAGCCGTCGTCAGCCAGCCATACCCAAGCCCGAAGTGTGGAACACCCGAGCCTCGAACTCGCGACCTGTTGGTTTAGAAGTCAACGCCTCTACTCACCGGGCAACGAGCCCGCAGCCTTGTCGGTTTTTGATCGGGAATATACAATGTTAGGGGGCGCTCACCGATCGTTCACACGGAACTCACTCGTTCCGTTGTGCCTTAAGGGCTCTCTCTCGAGCCCAACCAGCAGCCGCACAGCGGCGCATGATATATAGGCAGAATAGCATTACCGACAAAGACAAGGGAGACTGGAATGGCCATTTCTAGCTTATTAGCCGTCGTCAGCCAGCCATACCCAAGACCGAAGTGTGGAACACCCGAGCCCCGAACTCGCGACCTGTTGGTTTAGAAGTCAACGCCTCTACTCACCGGGCCACGAGCCCGTTGCCTTGTCGGCTTTCGATCGGGAATATACAATTCTGCCTATATATCATGCGTCGCTGTGCGGCTGCTGGTTGGGCTCGAGAGAGAGTCCTTAAGGCACAACGGAACGAGTGAGTTCCGTATGAACGATCGGTGAGCGCCCCCTAACATTGTATATTCCCGATCGAAAGCCGACAAGGCAACGGGCTCGTGGCCCGGTGAGTAGAGGCGTTGACTTCTAAACCAACAGGTCGCGAGTTCGAGGCTCGGGTGTTCCACACTTCGGGCTTGGGTATGGCTGGCTGACGACGGCTAATAAGCCAGAAATGGCCATTCCAGTCTCTCTTGTCTTTGTCGGCAATAGCATTCTGCCTATATATATATATATATATATATATATATATATATGTAGTATGACAGTGGGCGCTCGCCGATCAGGTTACAGAACATGCTCGTTCCGTTGTGCCTTGGGGCTCATACTAAAACCCTCGCAGGCAGTCGCACAGCGACTAGTTGTAGACATAGATGAGATGATATATATATATATGTATGTATGTATATATGAAATTTCGGTTCTGAACCTAAAAAGTCACGTCCCGGAGATATAACTCCAAGTCATGCACTGAGTAATTTCTGAAGCTTGTTTGCTTCGAGAAGCCAATGGATCGGTGTGCGCCCATTCCTGAGTGAATAAATACCCGATCTGCAGCGACAAAGAATGGCAGGTGGCGAGGCACTGATGAACTTCGGTTCGATGAAGTGATTATGACCCATCTGGTAAACCCCAGTGGTGGATCAGCTGCGCCAGGTGCGTCTTTGCGCATGTTTGTGTTTCCGGTCCCAGCTGGTGGTCAGGGTTATGGTTGGCTGAGTGTAGGCAAACAAGCCCGGAAACAGTGCTGTATCAATCTACCCCCCGGACTCTGTCGTATCCGCTCTGATATATATGTATACATATATAACACCCTAAAACCTCCAACGTCCTTTACTGTCCCTGACCTCATCGCGCATTCCCACTGATCCACAGTTGCCACTCTCTTTCTCGACCTCCAACACAGGGAGCCCTTACTGACCTCCTCACCCCTCTCACGCATCAGCTGTCTGTTTGCCGTTGTCTGTCCTGTCGCGCCAGCCGACCTAGTCTGTCGATCTCACTTTCTCCTCTGTTCATTTCTTCTGACGACAGCTCGGTTTCAATGAATTGAAAATTTAAGAGCACAACTCGATTTTGCGAAGAACCTTCTCTTTTCATATATATGCTGTGCGGCTGCTGGTTGGGCTCGAGAGAGAGCACTTAAGGCACAACTGAGCGAGTGAGTTCCGTATGAACGATCGGTGAGCGCCCCCTACCATTTTATAGTCCCGATCGAAAACCGACAGGGCAACGGCCTCGTGGCCCGGTGGGTAGAGGCGTGGACTTCTAAACCAACAGGTCGCGAGTTCTGGGCTCGGGTGTTCCACACTTCGGGCTTGGGTATGGCTGGCTGACGACGGCTAATAAGCCAGAAATGGCCATTCCAGTCTCCCTTGTCTTTGTCGGTAATACCATTCTGCCTATATATCATGCGCCGCTGTGCGGCTGCTTGTTGGGCTCGAGAGAGCTATTAAGGCACAACGGATCGAGTGAGTTCCGTATGAACGATCGGTGAGCGCCCCCTACCATTATATAGACATATTTATAAGGGACAGAGCACCTTGTTAGAGAGTAGGTAGAAAAAATAACTACTCGAAACATCAGACCTCTAATAAACCTCTCCCGGTGAACGCCTCCTCCTCTTTTGAGACTTGGGAATGTCCGCAACTTCCATTCTATTTTAAAAGTGGAGTGAATTTTACCAGAATTCCGTTTTGCTACTACTCAAAATGTGAATCAGTTTTGGGGACACTGGGTAAATATGCAAAATCGAAATGAAGCCGCTGAAATGTGACGACCGGTAAGCAGATGGCCACAATGAGCAAAAAATCGCCCTAACAAACGGGTCATTGTAACGACGAAAAACGTGACATGCGGGAGGGAGCGGAAGCGTTATGCGCTCCTTTACGTCCATGTGGTTTGCCGAGGAAATAACTCAGGCCACACCTAAGTGTTTGCCCAGAAGATAGATTTAAAAAAGTTTGTGTAAACAGTCTACACAAAATTTGGAATCGTCTTAGCCACGGGAATCAGGCGATACAGGAAGTGCAGAACCATTTCCAGCCTTAAAAATTCCGCTCTGGGGAGCCGGAGTCCAGCAATAAACCCAGCAGACAGGTGTCTGTTCTCCCACATAGGTCAGCTGCAGTAACAAAATGTACTTTTAAATCATCTTTAGGATGATACCGAGTCAAAGCGTGGTGCGTCAGGCGATCGATTTACAGCGGTCTACTCGCGGGCTACACATACCTTAGGGGCGGAACTAACATGTGTGCCGCCTTCTAGCAGTCAGCTCTACCGGTCGTCATCGCGGTCGTTTACTCGCGCCGCCAGCGGTCCGTAAAAACACGTCTGTCAATCACTGTTTCGCGAGTGTTACCTAGTCTTCAGACCGCCGACACAGTGGGACTGATCGATAATACTGTTTTCGCGGCTGATCGCAGACACGGAATATTCAGGCGTGGATATAGATTTCTTGCCAAGGCTAACAACCCAACAATGCGACCGTCGTTACTGAGGACGTTTAACGTGTCAGCAACGGCAGGGCGAGGCGTAGGGGCCGTCACTTGCACGCACAGTGGTTCATATCGATACGAGACATCCGCGTGGCCTATCACGCTCTCTCCTCCCCAACCTAACTGAATCCAATATCGTAACCGGACGGAGAATACCGGAGGCGGAATCGGGTGCAGATGGCTGGCACGGTGCGGGCCTGCTCCTAAAATAGGTGGGTTATCTCATGAAATGTCAACAGAAATTCCGAAATGCATTTTCGCTTCGAAAAGATTAATAAAGTAGGGTTGTAAAAGCGACCACCGTGCAGCACAATTCTATAATAACTCAGTTACCTCAGGAAGCCAGCTTTCGAACGAACTTCTTTCCGGCTGCATACAAAAGCTAAACTCTGTAAAAAATGACTACTTATGTGGCATGCATTGTTCCCATTGATTTTCGATGTCCTTAAATGTTCAATCATATTTCGTGCAAAACATGCATAAAACTATCCATTCTTTTGCTCATTCGGTCGAAAATTACGTCGCCTTCTAATTTTATACTCGAAGGAGCGACATAATTCGGGTTTAAAAAAAAGGGTTCTAATTGTGAGAAATTTAAATACCGTGAAATGGCCGTTCATAAATCGTCATGTCTCTGCATTTACCAATGTGGCTTGTAAAGTTAACAATATGGATCCAATCCACTGCTAAATTTTATGAACCCTATATGGTCCCCCCTTAGTACCGTAGAGAGATGTGTGGTTTTCCGTACGCGGAAAATATACGGCTTGTAGTTTGGAAACCCTGAATCCAAGTGTAACGGTAGGGCGGGTTGAAAATTATTCAAGAATAAAAAAAGTTTTTGGAAACCAAATAAGACCCCTCCTTAAAATATAAACTTGAAGGGAGACGTAATGTTCCACTTAATGGGCAAAAGACTGAATATTTTTCTGCATATTTTCCGTGAAATATAATTGAATTTTTAAAGGCATCGAAAGTCAATGAGAAAATGCATGCCACATAACCAGTAATTTTTGCATGCAACCGGAAAGAAGTTCGTTCGAAAGCCGGCATTCCGAGGTAACTGATTTATTATAGAATTAGGCTGCATAATGATTAGTTTTACAACCCCACTTAATTAATATTTCGAAACGAAAACGCATTTCGGCATTTTGGTTAAGATTTCTTGAGTGAGCCCACCTACTGTAGTCGTGCCATTGCGTCCCGTCAGTGTTGACATTTTTGATGGGTGCGCATTTCTAAAAACGCCTGTCGCACCCTCAGCTGGTCCCTGCTGTTGGGTTAGCGTATTTACCGTGTGGTCCTTTGTAGCGGCAAGAGTGATTTGTACACTTGCTGTCACTGCCTGCAGAGTCGCGTGTGCGCCCTTCTGACGCAGTGACCTTTGTCCAGTCAAGCTTTTCTTCTTAACTTTTGATTCGGAGCATCCGAAATTGCCGGTCATCGCACCTCTACAAGTGGTGACCCCGACGTAATTCGGTGCCCTGTTGCTTTTCCACCAAACATCTTGACTGTTACCCGTAGGGAGGGTAGACGGTCTACGGCAGCATAGGTCTCGACATAGATTTATTCATTTCTTTCCCACAAATTGTATACGGGAAGCAATGGAGGCATCTGAAGGTTTCCAAGATTTATTTTTCCCCTGTCGTCAGGGCTCTTACCCGAAGTTGGGCAGTAATGCCTAACCAACAAGTTAGTTGTTCAGCGTTCTCCTCAGCCCTAACTGAAACTGGCGACAGCACTGAGGGTATTTGGTTTTACATGGAAAGTGCAGTCGTTCAGTAGTTGTCTTGCCTGCCTATTAACTTAGGGGACCTTGAGTTATCGAGCATTCTACTTTGACGGTACAGCGAAAATTTGTCCCTTGTGGTCCTCAACCTCAATTCGGCAAAAGATGACGAGTGTTCACGCCCCCTCCGTCAAAGTGTGCAAATTACCATCTGATGGCTCTGCTTATAGGATCACTCGTCCCGGCCTTATTTGTAAAAGTGCGCCCACTTAGCGACGAGTTATCATTTTGGGGTCATTTCGCACCGCGGTTCTCGCAGCCATCGCCCAGACGACTTTCTCAAAGAGAAATATGCGTGTTAACCGCTTCCAGTCTGTCCCTTCATATGTTAGTCGTGACAACTACAACACACAGACGATCTAGTATAACACTAAATAGGAAAAGTTTTCTCATCATTACTTACAGTAAGTAGGCTATCTCACAAGATATTATGCGGAATCCTGAACTGCGTTTCCACTTCGGTAAGATTACTAAAGTAGGATTGTGATGTTAATAACTATGTCTTATAATGCCAAGATGCTAAAGTCACGTGAAAATGGACGCTTTCGAACGAGCTTCTTATCGGACGCCTGCGTAAACTGCATTCCGTAAAAAACGCTACTTAAGTAATAAGCATTTCTCCATTGATTTTTGGTTACTTCATAGGTTAAAATATGACTTATTAAACGTACGTACAAAAAATATTATTCCTTTTACTCGTTTAGTAGCAAATTACGGCTTCTTGAAATTTTATACTTAAAGAAAGAAAATTTTTCGGTTTTAAGAAACTTTTCCAATTTTCGAATAATTTTGAATGAGACCTTCCGTGGCACTTTTATTCAGAGTTCCAAACCTACAAATTGTATGCTTTAAGTGCAAGTAAAATCATGCATTTCTATACGCTACTAGGAAAAGGTCATATTGTGCTCATAGAATTTTTCAATGGATGAGGTCTACGTCATCCACTTTATGAGCAGAATTAATAAATGTCCCGATGCGATGCTTAATGAGTGGATATATCATGGTCTCGAAAAGTTTCACGATAAAAAAAACTTTTTAAAACTGATAGATACTCTTTCTTCAATTGAAAATTTGAAGAAGACGAAATTTGCTACTAACAGAGAAAAACGAACCATATTTTGTGCATGTTTTCTGTAAAATATATTTGGACTTATAAGGACATCGAAAGCCAATCGAGAAAATGTATGCGATAAAAGTGCAATTTACATGGACGGCCGATAAATTCACTCGAAAGCCGGCATCCTGTCTTGACTTCAATACCTTAGCATTATGTGACGAATTGCTTAACATAACAACCTTACTTGGGTGAGTTTTTCCAATGTGAAAACGCATTTTAAGATTTCAGTTGAAACTTCATGAGATAGCACATCTTACGTGAGGCACGCCTTGAGGCTCGAAATTCCCGACAATTGTCAGAGTGTAAACTGAGAATTTTTTGAGTAAAGGTCCCTGAAGGCAGAATTGAATAAAATTTGGTTATTTAGCCCCACCTGATGGACACAATACTGTTGGGTTAGGGTTTAGGACTGCGGTTAAGGGTTGGGGCTAGGGATAGTGTTAGGGTTAGAGGTTAGGGCGACTATTTCTCAATGTACAGTGCGTGACCTATCTCATAAAATGTTGGCTGAAATTCTGAAATGCGTTTTCGATTGGGAAGGATTACTTGGTCGCGGTTGTGATACTAATTATTTTAAGGCATACTCAGGACATTTTGGACTTGGGAGGATGTCGGCTTTTAAATGCACTTCTTTTCACTCTCCTGTAGAAAGCGTGCTCGGTAAAACATTACTACTTAAGTAGCATGCATTTTCCCATTGATTTTTGATGGTCTTGGAAATTCAAATATATTTTCTAGAAACCACAAACGAAAATATGCTTTCTTTTAGTCAACCAGTAGAGAATCACGTCTTCTTCATATTTTATTCTTAATGAAGGAGTATAATTAGGTTTTACAAAAGTTTTCTAATTGCCGAAAAATTTGGAGCCTGATCATTCGTTGCATTAGCTCCTAGTGATTTCACTCTACAAGGTGCATGCGTTCTGCGTAAAGAAAATCCCATATTTTTCTATGTCATTAAAGAGATATCATACAGGATCCATAAAATTTTGCAATGGATGCGGACCACGTTGTACATTTCATGAGGAGCAGTGGTAAACGGCCAGGTACGATGCTATGTGAATGGACATATCATGATCTTAAAAAGTCGCATGATTAGAAACTTTTTTAAAACCTAATTATACTCCTTCCTTAAGTATAAAATTTAAAGAAGACCCGATTCTCTTTTGATTGACTAAAAGAAAGCATATTTTTATTTGTGGTTACTATAAAATATATTTGAATTTCCAAGACCATCAATAGTCAATGGGAAAAAGGCATGCTACTTAAGTAGTCATTTTTTACCGAGCACGTTTTCTACAGGAGAGTGAAAAGAAGTGCATTTTAAAGCCGACATCCTGCCGAGTCTAAAATGTTATAAGAGTATGTCTTAGGATATTCAGTATCACAACCGCGACCAAGTAATCCTTCCTAATCGAAAACGCATTTCAGAATTTCAGCCAACATTTTATGAGATCGGTCACGCACTGTACAACCGCGCATCCCCACCATTCCCGTATAACGGGCGGCTGGGATTTGTTTACCTCAAGTGGGGCTACATAACCACATCTGACTTACATCACATCTGTGCTCAGGTAGGACCAATTAACTTCAGTGTGCAATGATGATGGGTTCGAGTTGGAGTCCGAAACGTCAGACGATTAAAGCTCTTGTCCCAGCGATCGTGTCTCCTTCTTCCCGAGTGCCTAACTTGGGCAAGTAAACATGGGACTTATTTTGGCAGATATGACTTCTACAACCTAAAACGGCAACGGTGGGGTCTAGGACCCCAGCTAACCTGAGGTAGCCTGTACACCGTGTCATACGGGAATTGTGGTAAAGGGGATTTTACGCATGGGGCAAAACGCAGGCTGAATGCCAGAAAACACAAAAAAACAATCAAGCTTCTGTCGAGTGTTTTATCTTACGCTGCCATATGGCAACGAAAGCGAGTGCGATAATTTAAAAATTAGATAAAACGCAATTTTGAAAAATAAAACGGATATCAATTAAACTCTGCTGGTAAGTTTTCATTCCGTCACGAATTCAGGAATAGGTAATGATATGGTTTAGGCCCCATGTAGCTGTCGTATACAAAAGAGTCCACAAGTTAGATGGGGCCCTGAACCCTAGCATTGCCCCTAAAACAAATTGACCTTTGGTTTTCCATTATATTTGGTCAAATGAGATGAGTAAACTAGTCTCGCAGAGTTTTCTGGCATGCTTTGCGACAAAATAATCCCAGATAATTCGTAGGGTAGTTGAGACTCTCGCAGATATTGGCTGACTTAACTGATAAAACGTGATGACTGAAAACCAGACGATCACGGTTCGAGACACCTTGAACATGGCGCATTTTACTCATTCGCCTAACACGTTTCGGAAAGAGCCTTTATCATGCACAATACGTTTCTAAGTTATTTTATCAACCAAAACTCTACAATATTGGGCTGAAACCAACCTTGACTATAACAGGCAATTTCCTATGTTAATAACTCTCGTGGCCAATGTTTGTGTCAATAGTAGTGAAAATCCGATTCCCAGGTGGCATATCAAAAGAAGACGGGGGGTTCACCGGGAGGGGTTTATTTGAGATCCGACGTTTCGGGTGGTTTATTCGTCTGCCCATCTTCAGGAAATGGGAGGTCCTGTGCACAGCACTCCTTATTATGGCGCGTTTGCAGCCGTCGGCCGGTTTCCCAACGTAGTTCCAACTTCCGCATCTGCATTGAAGTCGGTAGACAACGGCCGACATCTCCTGCTTAGGGATCGGATCTTTCGGTCGCATCATTTGCCGGCGGAATAGGTGTTGCCCACAGGCCTGACTCAACAATCCGCCGGCAAGTGATGCGACCGAACGATCCGATCCCTAAGCAGGAGATGTCGGCCGTTGTCTACCGACTCCAATGCAGCTGCGGAAGTTGCAACTACGTTGGGAAACCGGCCGACGGCTGCAAACGCGAATGCACGAGCATAAGTTGACCGTGCGAAGGTTGGACCCAAAGTCGGAGGTAGCAACCCATGCCGCGCAAATGGGACACATCTCCAACTTTGACGCCGTTGAGATTGTGGGCCGGGGCAGCGATCACACAGCAAGGCAAGTGCAAGAAGCCTGGATGTCCACCGACCGCTCTGACTTTACGAACCTTCTTAGCGGGGGACAGTCACGGCGCGGGACAATCGGGGCCGTCAGTCATCACCGCGGCCGACGGGGGCGATTCAGGTCACGGTGACATGCGGGTTGGATGCAGCCACACAGGCGGCATTGGCGGATCACGCACTGGACAAAGGGCGCCATAATAAGGAGTGCTGTGCACAGGACCTCCCAGTCCCTGAATATGGGTAGACGAATAAACTACCCGAAACGTCGGATCTCAAATAAACCCCTCCCGGTGAACGCCTCCTCTTCTTTCAATATTTGTGTTTTCTAATGCAATATGTAAACAGAAAGGATTTTCCAAATTAACCACCGCAGGCGGGCAATTTGTTTTATTCTATTAACGTGGATCAGGCAAGACAAAATGTGAATGAGCCCGTTAATGAAGGGAACCCATAAGGTTTTTCTTCATTAAATATTCTGGCTTGTAACCCCATGCGAATTGCTGAGTTGAAAGCAGTGATAACGCTTGCAGACAGTAGTTTGTTTTAACACCCGTAGTTGTCAGGCCTGTGCAAATGTCTCGTAAGTAACCGCGAAAAGGCCTACCACCAAACAATCATTTTAATTTTAGAGCATAAGACAAGGTACCGTTTGTGCGTTCAGTTTCCCACTAACAAGTAATTTACAACTGGAAAGGGGACGGTATTAACCATATCAGAAATATTCTAGTATTTGTATGGCCATTCTGCAGTGACATTTTCAACGTAAAACGAAGCATAGGAATAAACAAGTATGACCAAAATGAATCTATTAAAAACAGAAAAATCAGTCCTGTCGTTTGTGACAGAATAATAATCATCGTTTTTTATAGAGTCACATAAGCGGGCATATGTTCTACGTCCTCCCCCAGCTTTATTTTGGATAAACAAGAAGACATGGACATTCACAAAGAAGTTATCTAAAAAACGCTTTTTTAAGAGATACACCATAAGAGAATGTTGTTCATTTGACCAAAAGCGTATTCGTTGCAGACCTTCAGTATGGGCGCCTTCTTCTTCTTCTTCTTCTTCTTCGGCGATTAGGGCCTATGTTTGTCAGAGACTATAATTATAACCTACTGTCATACTTTAGTTGTTTTCCGGGCAGTTTATGGGGCCCACTCAAAACTGAAGAGTATTCACTGACATTTCAAGGACGCCCTCCAGCTCAACGGGCTCGACAGTTGCCGAGATGTACAAACAACGCCATGGCCGCGACTTCATCTGCCAGACAGATTTTATGTAATCGGTCCCTGACCGGGTTTGCATATGTTCAGTCGCAGAAAAGATATAATAAATCCCTATTAAAGTAGGTTACCTGAAGACCCGCCGCTGTGGTGGTTCCCTTAACTGTAATTTGGGTTCGGGGACACTTCACGGTAAAATGTGGTTATGTAGGCCCACCTGATGGGCACAGTACTGTTGGGTTTAAGGCTGCATACAAAGGTTAGGGTTAGAAGGGTTAGGGTTGGGGTTAGGGCGTGGGGTTAGGGCTATAGTTAGGGATTAGAGTTGGGGGTTAGGGCAACTCTTTCTCAACCATCCAGTGTACAACCGTGCACCCAAATGGCTTTTCTTCTGCATACAGTTGCTTGACCTCGTTGCCTGTGCGTTCCCTGGTCCCACCTGCTATCTCTCACCATCGGTCCCGTATTACAGGTGGCTGGAGTTTGTTTACCTCAGGTGGAGCTAAATAACTAAATCTGACCCAGAATTGCCTATCCGGTTGTCAGTCTCTTGAAAACGTTCACCATCACAACTCAGGAGAACAAACAGAACAAAATATTTTGCCTAAGTGAACGCAAACGGGGATGCGTCGACGGAATTCCTAATCAGATACAGTTTTAAAGTTGCGAAAATTCCCATGGAGCAATTCCAAAGGGCATTTGGCGAGAATACGCGTGCTTTCTCATCGAGGTACAAACTGATACACGTGGGCGATAAGAGAAATCGATTACGGTTCGTCCTCTCGTACAAGTGGGATGTGTGAATAAGGGGGGAGGGGGGGGAAGAGGAAGTACTAAGTGACAGCGAGGGTTAAGTGGAGCCGTGTCACAAGGGGGAGGCGGGCACGTGGGCGCGGAGACGTGCATACAGGTAATCAATCCTTGCCCACGACAGACGCGCAGCGTGTAAGTGGTTCTGTTGCGCGCACTGGACGCGCCTCTGTAGCCTGATAGCAGTCGCTTCTGCTGTTGCTAGTAGGGACCTAGTAGATCACATGGAAGGCTTCGCTTGAATCCACACGATGCTCAGAATCAGCCGTGTGTGAGAAGATGGAGCTGTGTATGCTTTTAACTCCACCTTTCCTCGGCCATGCGGGGCAGGTGTTCTCGTATTCTTGTGGATAGACGCCGACTCGTACGACCAATGTGGCCTGCTCCACAGGAGCAATTAAAGGAGTAAATGGACATGGAGGTGGTCTGAGCTGGTAGCCTATCCTTAACTGCTCAAGTGAACCCAAAGGGAAATGTGTCGACGGAATTCTTGATCAGACAGAATTTGTTTCAAACTGACACGAGGTAACGAAATAGCAAATTTGGCCATCAATGCAGGTCGACTTTGACCATGTCAGTGTAGCCTGTTCAGCAGGACGGAGAGACGAAACAACCAAATTTGGCCAAACTCTGTTCTAAGGCGGGTGGTTGATGGGTTGTCACACTGTACCCCCACCCTCCCTCCTGGGAGCCATTCAAACCATGGATTAGTACAAATGGTTTTTTGCGCATTTTGTTTTGTTCAATGATCTGTTCGCACCCACCACCTGGCTCTATTTCCAGCGAGTGAACCGAATCACGAAAAAACGCGTACACATCTTTGGTTCGTTTTTCTTCACGAGAAATGTTTTATATCAAGGAAACTTATTGTTACTTGCAATGCCTCGCAGGGTGTTTTTTGATTCCTGGCCGTTTATTTGTTTATTGCTAGGTCTTGCGCAATTCAACTGAATCGGTTTCTGAGTTATTCGTAATATTATCAATATACTACCTGCACCAATCGAAACAAATTTCGAAACTCAATCAAGAGCACTCGATGAATACACGCTGTGCATGTAGCCTACATCGGTTTCCGGAAGGCGCTCGACAGTGTTCCGCACCAGCGTCTCCTGTACAAGTTGTGAGTCATGGGCATCGGCGGCAAACTTCTCAAATGGATCGAGAATTTCCCCGTCGGCCGTTCCCAAATTGTCTGCTTAGAACAACAACCATCAAGGCACACAGTGATAGAGAGTGGAGTCCCACAAGGCTCCGTGCTCGGACCGACCATCTTTTTCTTGTTTATTAATGATTGTGTAGAGGAGTTGGACTGTGATTGTGCCATGTTTGCAGATGATATTAAAATCTAAAAAGTGACTTACAAGGCTGCCGATCAGACCAACTTTCAAAAAAATTTTCATCGACTGGAAAGATAGCCCTGCAGATGGCTCATCTACTCAAATTTGAATAAATGCACTATAATGCCAATAGAAGCGAAGAGACGAGTCCCAGGAAGTAGTCTTGAAGAAGGAGACACGATCGCCGGGACAAGAGCTTTATTAGCCTGACGTTTCGGATTCCTACTCGAATCCATCATCAGAGACAAAAAAGCAGAAACGGATGGTTGCTGCACAAGGGGCTGCGGTATTTATAGGATACTGTAGCCATGCTACCGCATACCTATGAACATTCACGGCTCCCCCCTTCATCCGGGATCGTCGCACTTGGTGTGACCACTGCTTGATGGCCGACATTCGAGTCGATAATTGCTGCAATTTCATCACGTGCGTTGGATGTTGACGTGATGATTGCTCGACCATCTGACGCACCGACCCCGGTGTTGGGAAAAGTGTTCACCTCTGCGCTCCCCGCATGGCTTGTTGCTCCGCCCAGGCGAAATTTTAGCACGCAGTATGGAGTGAGAAGATCGTTGCACTTGTTGATGGACTGGGGGCCAGTAAACCATGGCTCAAGTAGCTCCCGGCTCACGCGGTTATCACCTCTTGCGAGAATTTCGGCCTCATCGAATTTGAATGTGGCCGGATCTCGTCGAATGAGCCGCAACTTGAGAGCTGGCGTCATTTCTGCGCACCGCTGCCGCGTATTCGGCCATTCTCGTTCGGAGCTGTCTTCCGATTTCTCCGACGTACTTGCTTTGTCCGCAACTGCACCAGATCCGATAAACGACTCCAGACGTTTCTAGCCGTGGCAGTGGGTCTTTCGGTTTCATGACCAGACGCCTGATGGTTGCCTCCGGCCTGTGTGCCACTCCAACCCCAAGTGGTGCGAGAAGGCTGCCGACAGCTTCCGAAACATTCTTGACATACGGAAGTGCCCGCCAAGATTTGGTGTCCGTGCGGTTAGGACTTTCGTTCCTTTTGCGTATGCACCGATCGACGAAGTTGCGCGGGTAGCCATTGGCTTTGAAGACCCGTCGGAGGTATTGTAGTTCGGCAATTTTGTCTTCCGGCTCACTGCAGTGCGTTTCGACACGCCGATAGAGCGTCCTTACACAACTGCGTTTGTGGCTGATTGGGTGGTTGCTGTTGAAGTTCAATACTTGCATCGTATTTGTCGCAACCACCCAATCAGCCACAAACGCAGTTGTGTAAGGACGCTCTATCGGCGTGTCGAAACGCACTGCAGTGAGCCGGAAGACAAAATTGCCGAACTACAATACCTGTTGAAGTTCAGTAATTGCATCGTATTTGTCGCTTTCCTGAACACTTTGGTTTTTAGTTCACCACAATCTTTGCGGCATACGAGGACATCCAGGAAGGCCAGCTGGTTGTTCTCTTTCTCCTCCATCGTAAATTGAATGTCCGGGAAGACGGCGTTGAGATGTTCTTGGAATGTCAACACCTGATCCCGTTCGATGACGACGAAGGTATCATCTACATACCGGGCCCAGAATTTCGGTCTGTGGTGTTGGAAGACCAGCGATTCTAACTGTTGCAGGACCGCCTCGGCGATGAATCCCGAAATCGGCGAACCCATTGGTGTGCCCTTCACCTGTTCGTAGATTGTCCCGTCGAACTTGAAGTACGTCCTGAGACAGAGCTTCAGGAGCTGAAGGATTTGGGCGTGTCCAAGACGGTTCTCCGTTTCATCGTATCTGCTTTCTAGTAGCAGCTCAATTGTCTCGATCGCCAGGTCCTGGGGAATAGAAGTAAAAAGGGATGTAACATAAAAAGATACCATGACCTCATTTGGATGGATGCTTACCCCTTTGAGTTTCTCCAGAAATTCTCCTGACGAAGAGACCGTGGTGTCTGACTCAGCGGTCACTTGGCTGTGTTTGAAGCATTGGCCCCCTGAAGTAGCACCCGAAAACTTGCTTGCGATTGCAAATTCCGTTACACAGACTTGCATTAAATAATTACATTTGAGTCTAAACAAGTTCTTTGACAATATAAGAAAGTATAGCTCGTACATTTTTGATGCCAATTCCCCGGGGTGGCCACTGGACGTGCCATAAGCGTGAAATACGGCTGGTCTTTCAAACGTGCCTAAACATCTGTGTTTGACCTACGTCTGAGCCAACCGGCGTTCGCTAGATGCCATCACCCCGTTCGGATTGTCTGTCGCCCTTTCCATCTGTCCTTGAGTGCTACGGGGCAAGTCGACTAGAGCCAGCTTTGTACGAATACATGGTTTCGAGGAATTTTCCACCGTTCTCAGGTGGACAAATGCCAATAATGCGAGCTCTACACCAGACAGACAGGGTAAGATGTGGTGTTATGTAGCCGCACCTGACGGACACGATACCGTTGACCTAGTCAATTACTTTTAGTTGGTGTGATCACGTTGGCATGGTGTTGCTGTGCGCTGCAGTGCGTGTTCTGTTGGCGGTCTTGTCTCCCTGTTGCCGTGTCTGCCTTTTTTGGTCCAATGCTGGTGGTCCTTCTTGACTTTCGGCCTGTCGTCTCCTTCTAACTTTCGCATTGGATGTATCAGGGTTAGGGTTTTTGGCTGCGGTTAATGGTTAGAGCGACTATTTCTCAAGCACTCACCACCGCGAATCCCCAATTATTTAACCTCGTCACCTGTGCGTTCCCGGCCCTACCTGTAAAAAGTTCTATTACCACCGGTCCTGTATTACAGTTGGCCGGGGTTTAACTCATATGCGGCTACATAACCACATCTGACCTCGGACAGTGCCCATGGAACGAGCGTCTTCCATTCAGTACATAAAACACGAGTGGCGGCAAAGATACGGCGTCCAGACGATTATTTGAAAAGGATGATCGCGTTTTCTGGCTCCCTCCGACCGTCCTAGTCCCGATCCAAGCTCACCGTCAGGCTGAAAATCAAACACCACCAGTTTCGTTGCTGATTTGTTCACAGTGCGCCCGGCAATCCGGCAGTTAATTAAATACGGTCTTCCAGTTGGCCCAAAACCACCAGGCGCTCGAAAGCGAAGTTGGGTCCTGGAGATGGTAAATGAACGCCAAGTAGATAATTCATCTTTCCGCCTGACAGTATCCTTGTACTAACCCGTCTGCGGGTTTAACCTCCATAATGAGCTATTCATCTGGCTCAAATGTAAACAACTTGGCGGTCTCCACCGGACTCAAGCCAATGGCAACAAAAACAGAGCTAGAGGACAGTCCAATTCCTAACCACCTGAGCAACGAGGTCCCGGCCGAGGGCAGCGAGTTTGATCACACCAGCCCGAGCGGACAATGACCCCCAAACACTCATATGATTACACTCTCACTGCTCTCAGTCGGAGCCTCGCAGTTCAGGCAGTTGGAGCGTTGGCCGAGCCTTGTCGTAGGTGAGAACCCCACCAGGGCCGCCGGGCTCTTCTCAACTGCCAAGACCACGTATGGTCCGAACGCATTCGACCCGCCAGGTGAAGTCAAATTTCTGGCCGAGCGGTACTGGATCCTTTGGAAGTTACTAAGTCTCCGCGCATGGATCGCCATGAGATTTGGCTCCAGGCTAATTAGCAACAAGCTTTGCTTGGGTAATATCTAGTTTCGTAGCCGCACCTGATGGAGTGATAATCTCGTGCTGCTTACGTGTTTTGATTAGGCGTGATTACGTTGGCTTGGTGTTTGTCGGCTAGGGGTCAGCGTTTAGGGCTTAGTATATAATTTCCTGACTTACCTACCTGCACGTTCAATTGGCCCCACCGGTAAAATTCCCTATTACCACCGGTCCCGTATGACAGGCAGCTGGGGCTTACCTACTGCAAGGGCGGCTACGAAATAAGGTTGGACCAATATCTGTCTACCCGAGGACACTCCCAAAAATATCGATCTAGGCTTTCGGCCCGTCTGCGGCAGACCCTAGTGAAATGCGATCAGTCATGATGAAGCAAACCTACACCAAGGGTCTGACTGAATCAGCTATCTTAGTGTTAGAAGATACCATACCAGCAGCACAGGTACTAGCCAAAAGCCCAGACACGCGTTTTGCCAACATTCTGCAGCTGCATGGCACAGCTGCGAGGGATTCGGCTCTTCGGTAGGGCCCCAGCATTCTCCGTGTGCTTTATGGTAGATACTCCAGTGTAGACATTGTTGCTTTTTAATTTCCTTAGAAATTAACTCCTAACTTGGAGTAGATACGTTTATGGATGGAAGCGAATGTGCGAATCCCAGGTTCTTGTTGTAAAGAAGATGAAGATCCGATCTCTGGGACAGTGGGTTTATTAGTCTGAGCTTTCGGTCTCGTACAGGAGGCCGTCGTCAGAGACTGTGAGAAGGCAACATCAAATGAGCGGTTTTTGTAGTC
>CACRXP010000130.1:234913-253880 GCA_902702965.1 Spirometra erinaceieuropaei | reverse complement strand
GTAATGGCCATTTCTGGCTTATTAGCCGTCGTCAGCCAGCCATACCCAAGCCCGAAGTGTGGAACACCCGAGCCTCGAACTCGCGACCTGTTGGTTTAGAAGTCAACGCCTCTACTCACCGGGCCACGAGCCCGTTGCCTTTGTCGGCCATTCCAGTCTCCCTTGTCTTTGTCGGTAATACTATTCTGCCTACACTAACATTATATATATATATATGTATATGTATATGAGTAGTGGTCGCTCACCGATCTTTTGACTTGCAGGAGCAATTAAGGTCTGAATTGGTGGAAAAGGTCACGAATAGGCAACCAATTACCAGGCCGGAGTCGGCGAAATCATAGTTACAACGAGGAGGGATGACAGAGAATGTGTGTAGATTGATATATCACTGTTTCGACCTTATTTTGGCTTTGTTCAGCCAGTCATAACCCTGGCCAGCTGCTGGGATTAGAAGCACAAACATGCGCACAGACACACCGGGTGCAGGCGGTCCACCACTGGAGTCTACCAGATGGGTCATGTTGGGCCTCGTAGTTTTAGGCCTATTCGTGACCTTTGCCACCCATACGGAGGTTGTGTGCTTCGGGATGCAGTTAGACATGAAGCGACCTAAGCTTTTTTCGAAGGAAAACTTTACAAAACCACATATATGAAAACTGTCAAATCGTAGCCTAGGGTAGGGAAACACACATTTTACAGACGAATGGAATGCAGCGACGGAGGATGACCGATGGCAAGACACTGGTGAGGTTCGGTTCAATCAAGTGCTAATGGCCCATATGGCAGACCCCAGTAGTGAACCACCTGCGCCGCGCAGGAGCCTAGGTGTATGTTTCTGGCCTCATATGACGGTCAGGTTTATGTTTGAGTGAATGAAGGCAGGATAAGCCCGGAACAGTACTGCAACAAGCTGCCCGCGCTCCGTGTCCTTCCTCCCATCCGTAAGATATATACATATATGTGTTAGGAAGATGGAATTCTTAGGGAAATAGTAGACTTCCTTGTGTAAATTTTCGAGACTGATTCCCCAGATCGTCTCTAGACACTTGGCGTGCAAAGCGGTTAACTTCTAAACCGAGTCTGACAAAGGCTCGATCTAGATGCCACATGCAAAATCGTCAAGGACAGATCTAAACTGACCCAACCAATCCCGAGAAGATGACTTTAACCAATCATAGGACACTTTGTCAGACTCGGCTTAGAAGTTAATTGTTTATGCACGCCCGTTGTCTGAAGACAAGCTGGGGAATCAGTCTCGAAAATTTGCACAATGTAGTCTACTGTTTCCCAAACAATTCCACCTTCCTAATTAAATCTCTTGGGATGCCTGTTTTTCAATTCAATTTGTCGGTAATAACATTCTGCCTTTATCATGCGCCATTATTTGGCTGCCGGTTGGACTCAAGAGAAAGCCGGCAAGGACCAACGGAATGAGTGAGTTCAGTAAGAACGATCGGTGAGCGCCCCTTCACCATTATATATGCTTCGGTAAACCAATGGATCGATGTATGCCTATTCCTGAGTGAATAAATACCCGATCTGCAGCGGCAGAGAATGGCAGCTGTCGAGGCACTGATGAACTTCAGTTCGACGAAGTACTTATGACCTATCTAGTAGGCCCCAGTAGTAAACCAGCTTCGCCATGTGTGTCTGTGCGCATGTTTGTGTTTCCGGTCCCAGCTGGTGGTCAGGGTCTGAATGAAGACAAACATGCCCGAAACAGCGCTGTTTCAGACCAATTAAACGAAGGAATCCCTAACTGTGTTATAATTGCACTTTAGGGCACCAAATCGAACAGATCTGCTAATATGTCTTATAGAAATTGAAAAACCCTCTGGTTTTCTTAAATGATCTTTGTGTTAAAAGGTTGATCAACATGGCTAACATCGGACTTTCAAATAAATTTTCACGTTCGGCTACATCTGTTTATTAAAACTCTTGCTGGTAAATTACTATCCTGTCAATGAAAAAGTCGTTCAGATGCGTAACCGGAGTCTAACGCATGTATTAGGATAGGAAAGTGCACGAATATAATCCAACGTCCATTATCGTTAAAATTTACCGACATTTTACTTGAGGGAATTGAGTAAACACAAGTTCTGCGCAAGAAAAGGATATTTTATTGAAGGAAGTGGATGAGCGAACAAAATGTTCAACATTAAAGGCAACCAGAAATTCTCTCATCAGTTTCCGTTGTCAGATTTCATGAGATAGTTCACGTACTGTATATATCAGAGGGGAGAAGACAGAGTCTGGAGGACAGATTGATATATCAATGTTTCGGCCTTATTTTGCTTCCGTTTAGCCAGTCATAACCTTGACCAGCAGTTGTTACCAGAAACACAAACATGCGCACAGACACACCTGGCACAGGTGATCCATCACTGGGGTCCACCAGATGGGTCGATTTGGGCCTAATAGTTGGATGCATATTCGTGACCTTCGCACCCATATGGAGCTTGTTTGCTCCAGGAAGCCAATAAATCAGTGTCCGCCCATCCTTGGTTGAATAAATACCTGATCTGCAGTGACAGACAATGACAGGTTACGAGGCACTGATTATCTTCGGTTCGATTAAGTGCCTATGACCCATCTGGCGGACCAACTGCGCCAAGTGTGTCTGTGAGCGTGTACGCGTTTCTGGTCCCAGCTGCTGAATGATGGCAAAATAAGCCCGAAGCAGTACTCTACCAATCTACCTTCCAAAGTCTGTCGTTAGGATCTCCCTCGATCCAGTTCTGTCCGCCTGTCATCTTACTACTAACGACAACGACCATTCTGTCATAGAACACACGCCAAATATCATATACAAGCAGCTCACTAGGAGTGCAATCGTGAAACTGCTGCATTTGTACTGTGCTGCTTATTTAGTGTATATGTATGCATTCAGTGGTAGAGGAACGCTCACTGATCGTTTTTTATGGAACCCATTCGTCCTGTTTTGCTTTAGGGCTCTTTCTCGAGTCCAACCATCAACCGCGCAGCGACGCGTGATATGGGCAGAAAAGCACTACCGGCGAACACAAGGAAGATGGGAATGGCCACTTCTGGCATATTAGCCGTTGTCAGCCAGTCATACCCAACCCCGAAATGTAGAACACCTGGGGCTCGATACCGCGACCTGTTAGAAGCCCAAACCCTCTACCCGCTGAAGCACGGGCTCGTCGATTTGCTGGTTGCGATTAGGAATATGCAATGCTAAACATAATCGGTGAGCGTCCCTCTACCAGTGTATATTCCCAATAGCAGCCGGCAGGACAACGAACCCTAAGCTCAGAGGTTAGAGGCGATGGACTTCTAACCAACAGGTTGCGGGATCGCGCTCCATGTGTTCTACAGTTCGGAGTTTGCTATGACTGGCTGACGATGGTTAACAAGCCAAAAGTGTCCGTTCCACTCTCCCCTGTGTTTGCCGGTCATACCACTCCGCCTATATATACATATATAATGGGTGGGAGCACACTGATCTTTTGACTTGCGTGAGCAATCAAGCTCCGTTTAGGTTGCAAAGGCGACAAAGGGACAATAAGCTATCGGGCGGAGGTCGGTTAAGTTTTAAGTACAGGCGAGAGGGTCGACGGAGAGTTCAGCTAGACAGACAATGAACTGACTATGCCACATCCACCGGATGTCGTCTGTGGACCATCAGCGCAGTGTACCAGAGCGTGTTTGTTTTTTTATCTCAGCTGGTATTTATGGTTGGGATTTACGGAAAGAAGGCGTAATAAGCCCTAGATATAGTTTTATACATTAGATTTGGTGAAGCAGTTGACGTAGGAGGTCATGGAATGCAATGATTTAGGCCCCGGTGAATGCGTGGGTGGTGGGAATAGATAGATAGATAATTTTTATTAAAGACCCGTCGGGGTCCCATCAAAGCAAGTTAAAATAAATGTGCATGCGAGTTTTAGACGAAGTAGGCCGAATCTTTACAAAATGCAATTCATAGTTTCTGAATTAGAAGTCCATTGAGAAACATGATGATTGAGGGGTAAAAAAAAACTCCTTACAAAAAGTTAAAAATGATTGGATTGATTTTACAGGAGAAAAAAAAACCCCTCCATAAAAATAATAACAGAAAAAAGCGAACAGGACTGGCCTGTAGGTGGCGGTATATAACGAAATGTTGTCGGTCATCGTCAGGGTAGCCATAAATGTCAGCCTTGATGGGTACGAATGTGGGTCAGACAGGACTGGCTTGCAAATGGCATTGTATACGGGATTCACAATTGAGATCGCCTGGGCCGGATTGGTACGCCGCGTCAAAGAGGCCATACGAGGGGAACCGAGATGCGATCGGCCAAAGCACGCTTCAAGCTCAGCCGAGCAGTGAGGAAGGGAGGTACGACCGAACTACTAGTAGACAGTGAATACTGAGGGTTCCGCCGTGAGCGTCGACAGACCGCATGAGGTCGGAATGCGGGAGATGACATCAAAAGCCGCGAAAATTGTCGCTATGGGGGGGGGAGCGATAGCAGTGGATTTAGAAACCAATTCAAAAAAGGGGTTTCTTATGATATAATTAAGAGGTACCACATTAATCTACCACTAAATCCCAGGAGGACCCTTCTCGAAGTCAAGAATCTGAGTGTTCGGGAATGAGACCGTTAACAGTGCCTTTATGCTTTCCGGTGTAAGATGGTTGCGCAATTTCGACTTGAATACCAGTAACTTAGGCGATAATCTAATTTCAGGCGGAAGATTATTCCAAAGGAAGGCATATTTGGAAGCAAAGAAGAGGGAGCGCTTAGATGTAGTACAAAGAGGCGGCGGAATCACCATGCAGGAGTTGCGCGTGGAATAAGACCGATCTCTAGGAGTGAGAGTGTCAATGAGCGGAAGACTGGAGCTAGAGTGGATGCGAAAAAGGAAGCAAAGGCCAGCTTCGAGCCTTCTTACCCGCAAAAACTTAATGTTCGCCAGCTGACATCTCTGAGTATAAGAAATACTGGACGAAGCTTGAGAGAACAGTTTCCGGGTGAAAACCCTCTGAACATTTTCGATTTTATTACGGTCGCAGGCGTTCATTAAACCAAAGAAAGGATAGCAGTATTCGAGGATTGGAAGAACAAACATTTGATAACGTCTTAGCTTTATTTCCACAAGGAAAAAATTATGCGATATGAATCCACATATCTGCGCGGCTTTGGCAGAGATTCTATCTGCATGAGGTGATAAAGCAAGCTTATTTGTATAACTTAGACCTTGGTCTTTATGGTGAGGCATGCTGAGAGTGGGTTATTCTGAAAATTTATGGGACCAGGAAGTTTGGTAGGACGAAAAGACATGAAACTACACTTGGATGATGAAAACTCCATCTGCCATGTCGAACCCCATCTGCTTAAGCGTAGTAAATCGGCATTATTTTTTTTCAACACAAACGTTTGCGGTGTCCTTAGAGTATGAGTAAACACACTTGAGGTCATCGGCATAAGTAAAAGTTTGCGAATTTCCGAGTTTAGTCGAAATATCATTGATGTACAGAAGGAAGAGTAGCGGACCCTGAACCGTGCCTTGAAGTACGTCACTCGTGATCGAGTTTTGAATAAAAGTTTTGGACACGAAAGCATTGAAACCATCAGCGGTCAACTGGGCATCAGCTATAGGATGCATGAAAGCGTCTCGGAGGGTGGAATGCAGCGTGCGTGAAATGTGGTGCGTGCTGTTCAGAAATCAAGGAAGAATCCATTCTTTGGGGACAAAATATTGTCAGCCTTCAGCTCTAACTTTGAAACATCTATGTCATTGTCTGAGTCCCTGAGTGGACCTAGGGATGACACTGACATAGGCATGGAACTTCTGCAGAAAATAAGATCATTGTGTTTACTTGACTCCTTGGTCTGAAAATCAACAACCTGACTCCACATTCCAACGTCCACAGCCTCAAAAATTTCTTTGAATATTTTGGTGCCGGGAGGTGGAGACCAGCGGACTTCGGGAAGATCAATGTCATCCGCAGCCAATTGATACTCAAAGCTTAAATCGGCCGGAACATGAAATGTCAGTGAGAGTAAACGATCAGAATTCCCATTGGCGTTGAGTGGGTGAAAGGCACAGTCAACGGTTAAAATAGACCAATCTTTAGTGAAACTTGGAGCCAGCAGCTGTCTTCTACCGCGGAAAAATGCAGGAGGTCCAGCGGCAGAAACGTACGTGTTTGCTTAACTCGGATGCAACTGCGCCCGCCACGGATCTCTTGACGATCATTTCGAACGCAAGTATAGCCTATAAAAGAGAGTTCGGAATCAGCTACGAGGATTAATGCCCATGTCTCACCTACTAAAACAATATCTGGACAATGGAAACATCAGTGTCTGAAGCGGAGGCATCTTATTTAGCATGGATCTGACATTTAGGACAAAACGTTTGAGGAAGAAGACTATTTGTTTTTGAGGGAGATGGGCTACGTAGTCTAGTGGTTGGTTACCCACTGAACATAGGGTCCGGATGCACTTATCCGATCCTGCAAAATATTGTGTGGCATCGAAAATCCCTGACGTGGATAAAGAGGAGTAGGATGTGGAGGAAAAAATGACGGACAGGAGAACTGATAACTATTGTCAGCTAGATTAGATTCTGCTGGAAATCTACTGGCCGGATACTGTAACGTAATCTTAGGGGAATGGAAGTGAGGAATGGGTGGGTTAATTGACCCAACATGGACAATAGTGTTAAAAGTACATGGGTAAAACGGCCATAGAGGAAACATGTTGAGGAGTGGGAGGTGCAATGCTTCAAATGAGGCAGGAATTCCATTAAAAGACGGTAATGTGGGCAGATTCGGCCTGAACGCTATCATGTGATGTCTCGGGAGTAGTTTGAAACACGCTATGTTTGGGGCCAAGGTGTTTGAGGCAATGACAGGCGGGTGTGGATGAAAATATTTCTTAAATTAATTGGATTATCTCGGTGTTCGAATAGCCAAAACGGTGCTAGGACTAGTCTTTGAATTAAGCACTTGCTAACGTTTACTAGGGGTTGCCGGGGGAGTTGGTAGGGACGTTTTTGTACCGGGCGTATTGTTACGTTTAAAGATCTCAGCATCAAGAGTAGTCAAATGCCCTGCGGAATTGACTATGTCGTGACGTGCAAAGGCCGCGGATGGTGTTGTAGAGCACTTATTCAAACTGACAGTAGGTGTCATTTTGCAAAAAATAAAACGAGTTTGTCATGTCAAATGTGAAAAACTGTTCATGTCATGACATTTTGGTGCACGCTTTTAGCGTTGCCTGTCCTGGAAAAAAATGACGCAAGTAAACTGCCTTCCGGTTATTTGTTTTCGTCAGTTTAAGTTTGGCTGGGCCACCCATGGAAACTCCAGTTTTTGGCCCCTTCATTTAGCTTCGCCCATCCTCTTCCATACGGCGGGACCAACGCCCCAAGTTAGGATATAGAGGTCATTATCATTCAACCGTCGTTACCGATGACGTCCACCGTGTGAGCCACGGCAGAGTGAGAGCAGAATGGGCAACTTCCGCGCGATTAAGTGGTAGCGACTGATCTTACGACTGAGTCTGCATCGTTGGAAGAGGTGGTGATGATGGCGAGGGTGGTGACAATTGTATGTGTGGTGATTGGTGGGCCGTCAGGAGATTTCTAGTCGGTGGCGGGGAGTGAGACTTGTGGTGGTCGTTGTCGCCGTGTAGGTTACGACAAGGATGATGGAGATGGCGGTGACTGACAGCAGCAGGACAGGGAGCGCTAAGCATCGGTAGTGAGCAATGTCGTCGCACGGATGTCGTTGGGGTTGGAATAAAAGCAGTAGAGGAGTCAGCGAGTGGGGTTTTCGGGCTGGCTGCATCCAATCGAAGGCTTGGCTGGCTTCGGAGATTCGGTCAGCCACCTCGTCGTCGATTCTGATGCAACATGTGAGTATGCTGCCTAAGTAGAGAAAGTTGTCTACGGCCTTCAGTTGGGTCCTGTTGGTGTAGACGAGAGGTAAAATCTATGCAGCGTTCGGTGATGAATGATGCATGACCCCCGTTTTGTCCGTATTGCTGGTGAACTGGAAATTGGTGCAGCCGGAGATGAAGAGTTCCATGCTCCGTTGAATGTCAGCTACTGTCACGGCGTTGAGTGAGCTGTCGTAAGCGAGGAGCAGATCGTGGATGGTAGTCGTATTCAGACGCGTTGAGGCCTGAATGCCCAGGTCATTAAGAGGATGACCATCGGTCCTGCAGACGATGCGGATCCTGGGACGCACGTCATGGTTGATGTCCATCAGCATGTCAGTAAACATGAGCCGTATTCGTTCTTGCATCACTGCGTTGGTTATTGCAGATGATTTTGGGACGGTCCGATTGTTCGTGCTGCGCGCCATCATCCCTTTGTGAAGCTGAAGTACCACATGCGTGAATCAGTCAAGAAACCCGAATTTCTGCACGATTTTCCCAATCCATTGCGAGTCGCCGTGTCCAACGTTTTCGCCGAGTCCACGAAGGCAGTGTATAGGTGGGTCTGCATCTCCTGGAAGCTGGCGGGCAGCGAAGATTATGTGAGTGGTTCCATGGTGGGGTCCAAATTCGAATTAACTTTCCGGCAGAAGTCCGTGTTCGAGATGGCCATTGTGACGATTGAGGAGGATGCGAGCGAAAATGTTCCTGGTGATGCTGAGCAGTGGGAGTCTTCTGCGGTCTTCACAGAGTTCCCGATTCCCCTTTTATTTGTAGGGATGGACGACTATCGCACCCTTGAAATCCTAAGGAACTCATCCTTAATATCACATTCCCTAAAATAGTGTTGTATTTTGATCGTTCAGCCGTAGGCAGCCGTGCGGACCGGAACCGCGTTGGACCCCAGTGCTCTCCCATTGGTGAGTCGGTGCACGACTCGGATTGTTTCTTCGAGCAAAGGCGAGAGATCCATTTGAGGGAGTCGTCCGATGGCGTCGTCGAAAGTTGTAGATGAGCGGTTGGGGACATTTCTAAAGTACTCTGCCCAGAGTTTCAGAATCCGATTTCTCCGTCAGCAGCGCGGTTCTGTTGGATCTGATAAGTGGCATGGTTCCTGTGGTTGGAGGGCCGTTGACCGCCTAGACTGATACGATGAATTCCATGATCTCATTGCCGTCAGCATACCCCTGAAATTCGTCGGTCTTTTAAGTCCTGCAGTCGTTACTGCGCGAAGACCGCTTTGGCGGAATCGGTCCGATAGTTCATATAGGACTGGTGCAGCCTGTGCTTTTCAGCGAGGAAATGGATGACGAATGTGTCAGTCCTGGCACTGACGACATGAACTTCCGAGGACATCCATGACCGTCAAATGAGTAGCAGTCCGCCGTCGACAACACTGAGTCTCCATGGTGACGTCGTCGCCCAGTACCGACAGTTCCTCTAGTTGCTGGAGTAATTGTTTGCTGAAATGCAAGCGCTAAGCAAGTAAACTCAAATACAGTATTTTGCTCACCTGGTGGTAGATTACTTGTGGTCTCCTGCGGAGTTGCAGACGGAGCGTCATGCTAGAGGTGCAGAAGTGGTGACCCGTCCAGCCATCAGTACTAAGACTGCCTTGGTCACTAGCACGTCCTGTCGATCTCGCCTCCTAATAAGAACGTTGTCCATCAACTAACAGCGTCACGATTAGGGGTGCATACAGGTGGTTTTCTTCACTTCGGCCGGCGGAAAAAGGTGTTGGTCAGTAGGAGACGATGTTCGGCGCCGGTTCGCAGGATAAGGAGGCGACTAATTATAATAATTTTTTTATTAAAGACCCGTCGGGGTCCCATCAAAGCAGCCATCGATTGTGTGGGTCCCAGATTGCCCTACCAGACAGCTCATTCTATACCGACGAAGTCATCGAAGTCATCATGGACAACTAGCTTGTTCGCCTTCGGCACAGACGCCAAGAAGGCGTGCACACCTCCGTAGAATTTAGCCTTCATTTCGCTGGGGTTTATCATTTGGGGGGGGGGGCGTAGACACTTCAGATGAACACGAATTTGACTCCCCAAAGGGACAAGCACAAACCCACTAAGCGCTTGTTGAGTCCTGCGGCAGACAAAAGTGTTGCCCCATGGTGTCGCTCCGAATGGCAAAAGTGATACCTGCGTCGCGTCGGTCTGCCTTTAGGCGACCGCTCCGGAAGGTGTTGCCAGAACTCACCTCCTCCTTTTGGTCTTGTTGGGAGCAGCGGGTTTCGCTGAGGAAACAATGCCCAATTTGTAACGCGCCATTTCTCGCGCGACTAACGGCGCCCTTCGTTCCGACTGACTGATTTTCGGATTGTCCAAAAGGGAGAGGCAATTTATGGCTGCCAAAGTGGAAAACTCACCCCAGCAGCTTGTAAGACGGGGTGAGGAAGCGGAGACGTTAGCTGTTGTTTGTTTGATTGTTTTGACCTTGAGTTGTTTGCCTGCGAGCCACAGCCTGTATACAATTAATGCGTTCCCAGCATTTGTTTAGGACATCTTTTCCGGTTCCTTTTCCGTGCAGAGACAACCAGTGCCTGCCCTAATTAGGACCGTTTGAGCATCTCATATAGCTGCCAAATCCCACTATGGGCCACAGCTTTAGTAAATGGGAGAACCGCCCGTGCTGTAGTGGTCCTACTCCAAGCGCCTGCTGCAATGCTGGGTCTCTCACATGTGTCTGCACGTCGGCACCAGGACTGTCTGGCATTCGCCCACTCGCCCTCCCAACTGACCAATCAGGTACAAGGCAGAGTCAGAAGTGTCCTGACATTAGATGCTTTCACGTATTCCCTCACACACTTGGAAGCCCACTCACCTGGCGCCGGAAGGGATTTCGTCCGGTTGCCAACTCTTTCCTTTCGGGACCGGGCCTGTAGGTCGTGGTAGGCACGATCTTTCACCCTTGGCTAAGGCTTCTGCGATAGAGTTAGCCTGGGGTGCCTAGGATTTAACGTCGCCCTCTATGTATGAATATTTTAATTGGAAGGATGGAGGGAGGGAGATTAGTGGGAGACGTAAGGGGCGGGAAGGGGGAGTGGGGGGATTGAAGGAAAGGATTGGGGTGGGGACGGTGAGGAGAGGGGAGGAGAAGTACAGGGTGTAGAGAACACACGGCACCGGATACCCTCGTCGGGTTTAGCCCACTGATCGAGGCGGTACCGGGGTGTGACCTCTAGGTCAGGCAGGTTGCCACTTACCGTCCAAACTAAGGCAACGGCAAATTTCGCTGGTCAATTGGAGGCGTGTTTGCGGATAGCAAACATGCAAACGCACGACCGACTGCATTATAATTGTCTATCCGACAGGGTTAACAACAAAGTTGCCGGCTGTGAGAGAGAGATTCCATCCTATCACGTTAAGCAGTAGTTTGGGAGTTTACACGCGCTGTTTTCACTTCACTGCAAAGACCGCATTGGCTCGAGCCCTAGGGCTTAAGTTTACTATACAATTTAAAATTGTCCCCAAGGGTAACATTTTACTGACGAAAGTATTTATGACCCGAGAGATGCGTTCTTTCCACCAAAATAGTCCCCAGCAGTCCATAAGAATCACAATGCGCAAAGAAATTAGAGGTCGTAATTGCACGACACGGGTCAGGTGTTTAAAGACGGGTATTTTCAAGTTCATGTTGGTAATATAGACTCTACTGCACGTCTTGAGAGCTACAGAGAGACTCACTCTCAACAAGGTAACTGAAACCCGAGAAACATTGACTTGTAATTTTAATCATGCAGTCAGGTAGACAAAAGTTGGATTTAACTATTGATTTTAATCTGTTCTCATGCGGTAGCATACTGATTTCAGGTTGGTAATATCTCCAGACACCTGGTCGCAAAATATCACAACTCCAATAAAGTACATGTCCTTCATAATTTTTCTGCGCACGCATTGGTTTGATTTTACTTCTTAGGATGAGTGCTAAAATAACTTTTTATGTCTGCTCTGTGGGGAATTTCACTCCAACCCAACCAGTCATGTAAATCAAGGATGTGTGTCCGTTTTGTAAAATGAACAATCAGGGGACTTTCTGAAGCGTTCGCATAAATAGTCATATTAGAGGCGAAGTTTTGAGTTTCAGGTGTAGGTGTGAGTATGAAAGGAGAAAGCTGGTCGATCGTCAGAGCAGTCTGATTGACAAGTACGCAGTATGCGACTCCACTCAGGGAACAAAAACCAGGTATGACTTTTATGGGTGGGACTAAGCGACGGAAAGGAGAGCGTGTCCGATGGTATGATCGACAAGTCAGAGGTTAACATAACAGAAATCAAGGAAGGAGGATTGGGGTGAACAACTTTTACACAAGGCTCTTCAAGCAGCCACCGCGAGTGGTCTCTCCAGGCAAGTTGTGTTTGTGTAGGCTGTAGAGGCGTCTAGACTCGAGCGCGTGTGTGCGCCATTCTTTCTGCCTCAGTGTCGCCAGCCAATCAGAGAAGGGACAGCGCTCATTGGCCTCGAGCACTCGCGCGCCCCACCAGCGAATCGACAGGGAGTGTGAGGCGGACAGGAGGGCAGCGTGACAAAGCGAAGGAGAGCTAGGAGGCGCGGATTGCCACAAAGGGCGATAACAGTAAAACAATCGGATAAATTTTGAGACGGCATATTGCGTCCTCACAACAAACAGGCTAGAGGAGAAAGAGCGACAGGGATAAAAAGTGCGGCAACAGAACAAGATGCTGTATGGGACCCCGACGGGTCTTTAATAAAAATTATCTATCTATCTATCTATCAGTGACGCAAGTCTGGAGGTAACTGCGCGGGTCTCCGTAACCCAGCGCCAGATCGCTGCGTCTATCTATCTGGTGTCTGCATAGAGAACCCTGTGCAGTCGCCTCTAGACTTGTGTCACTGATCGCTAGTTGGCCTGTATCCACAAATTATCGCATTTCAAGCGTCCGGTTTCACGTAGGCGTAACTTCCCACGAAATGAGCACAAGACATCAAAAGTTCGATAATCCTTTCGAGGAAATAGAGGAGCCATTTCCAAGTACTGGAAAATTCACGGAAAGTGTCCATACCACTGAAACAGCCCCCTTCCCACTAACGCTACTGAAACGACGGAGTGAAGATAAATTCGCCAGACGACCGGCATGCTACTTTGCAACAACGCTTCTGCCTTATCAGTAGTGCTGCAACGATTGAGTAGTATTTTTCTGCCAAAACGCATATAAGTGTCTTGAGGCCTTCAGGCTTTTTGCTAATAAACTTTAAAAATAAATGGAGGAAGGGCGTAGCTTCTACCGAAAGTCCAGTGTCAGGGGTTGCATTTTGACTCCAACGCACGTGGGCTCTCTCTTTCACCGTCAGGGGTGGATTCCGCTGCCAGGATGTAAGATGCCTCAACGCTTGCTCAGAACTCAATTGCAAAAGAGCCGGTAACAAGGGCTGGTATGCAGAAAATGCGCTGAGCGAAAATGACTGGACGTTTACACACAAGGAACACCTAACTGTCTTTTTGATTATTCATAAGCCTCTGTCGGGATGTCCGCTTGACTTTTATGAAGTCCCCTTGAGTCACAACATCCGTTGAGGGGGGAGGGGGTGACTATCTGAGACAGTTTTCCACAAGGGCCAGATTAAATATATGGCGAAATCCACTTTAACACTGGCAAGCAGGTGATAAGACAAAACTCTAATCGGTCTTCTGTGCAGTCAATAGGGCATAATTATATCGATCGGTAAAAAATTAAGCCCTTCGCATGGTGATACACATTTGCCCTTTAAATAAGTGTATCTCTCTCCAGAAAACATTTGATTTTGTCCTTTTCTTTCACAGCTCTGGTCAGAGCTCTTTGCTTCGCCTTTTCCCAGACATGCCGGGGTATTACCGTATTCTTTTGGATAGGGTCCGAACCGCGCGGCCGATATAACCTGCCATAGAGGAGCAAGTGAAGGAGTAGATGCACACTGAGATAGCAACCCGTTCTTACCTTCGCCGCGTAAAATGCTGTTGACAGAGCATAGTATTCGGACCCCTGCTGCTCGGAATGTTTGTAAAACAGCTTGATCAAGGCGTCTTCTTAGGAGTTCACTCGCAACGTTTTCTCAAAAAGGACTTTGGGGGACGGAGGTTACTTTTTGGAGTTCAGGATGGTGGGTTCTTTTGGTTGCTCGAAAATATTCTTTGCAATAAACCTGCTAGGAAGCCCATTTTCGCGAAACAAGTCCTGGATCTTTCCAAGCTCCTCCTCGATATTAGGTTTCGAAAACGTCGAACCTCGGGAGGACTCTCACTATCATTTCAGCCCAGATTCGGGATAATGTATTCCTGTTTCTTGGCTAGATCTAATGACCATTAAGGGGTTAGTGTTTCTGTAAAATGTTCTGGTGTGGAAATGCAATAGTCTCTTCAAATGTGATCCTACACATGGGCCAGGGTTGGCTAAAAAACTACTTTACTCACGGGAAACACCGTTGAAAAGACTCTCTCTTTCTCCTCCCTTTCGAAGGCCAAGGCGACGAAACATGCAGAATTTAATGACTCCATAAAATTCCGTGATCCAGGTACCCGGGAGTTTAATAACGATGCACCTACTGACAATACAGCGGACCCAATGACTCCATTTACGGTCCCACTTCGGGCGACGACCGAACGTCTCCTGCGCCTTGCAGACGCTGCTGCAATACTGAGAGAGGAACTGACACCTGTAAGCAGGCAGATCACATGATCAACTTCGCACTGCCATGACAGCGATCAATAAATTGACGAAACCCAATTCCCTCTCCCGTCTGCACACCCCCCTCTCTTCCCTGCATTGCTGACTGCTGTCAGCGCGTTGCAATTTTAATCACGTTCGCCTGTAACCTAAACTAGTTTGCCTGGGCAACTTCCCTCCCGCTTACCTCCCCCCTCCATTCGTACCCACATATCAGACCAATAGTCGCCCCTCAAGGTCGCTATCTAGTTGGACAGTTTGTCTTATATTTATAATCAATGACCATACGCAGTTACATAAGAGATCACGAAACTTTATGACGCTATTAAATTCTACATGCTTCGTCCCCTTTAGGTCAGTATAGGTCAGTATATTTTAAGAGTAGTAGGCAATGCCTTTGAAAACCCTATTGTAAACGGTACATGCAATATCTCACTATAAATAAACATGGTACTGAAATATTGACTTGTTCAAATTTATTTCGGGAAAACAGTGCTTCAATCTGTCACTTACATGGTTCCGCGTAAATGATTATCCGCTTGCCTTCTAGTGCTACAGATGCCAATGAGTAGGTCCAGGTTCACTTCCTTTAGTCCAGTCTCGTTTCCTCTAAAGAAAAACGGAAAGCAGACCAACTGCCTAGGAAATGACTTGATTTCCCGTTCTATCAGGTGCGCGTGCGCTTACGTTGAAGAACATTCTTAATTTTGAGCAGGATGAATTTTGAAACCCATCTCTGGCAGAGTTTCCATTGTCGGTCGTCTAAGCATCAATCACCAACCCGTAGGACTCAGGTCTTTAATTCGGGATGTAGAGACAGCTTTGCCTAATAAAAAACGCATGTGCCAAGCAAAAACATTAAGCACCGTGGTTTTTCGTGAGCACATTTCGCCACGCTGGTTGATGTCAAAAAGGTGACAATTCAGACTGAATTAGCCATGTCTGACATAATTTGGCATTGAATCCAATGAGTTGAGCTCAAAACAGTCTCCCCGGAAACACAATTAGCGGAGAGGGAAGGAATGGAGCAGCTGTTTCGCTTCTGTGATGTGATACTCAGGCGAGGACCGTTTACAGGAGGGCAGCGAACACCACACGGCAAACATCCGATAGCTCACAAGAGAAACCACGTGAAAAGACTCTTTAAACAGATTCAGACCTTCTTCTGTAAATCGGAGGGAGAAGCGCGTAACGCCCAATAACACTGCAAACAATTTATGTGGGATGCCCACTCGGAGGTGTTTATACGTCGATGCTCAGCTATTTGTTTCGAGGATCAGAACAGAAACACAACGGCAGACAGGCATATTCTGTCATGCATCAAGGGTGCTTCAGAGGCGATCAAGAGCCTAGCTGCGGAACTGGGTATTGGAATTACGTACCGGCTCAGAATCACAACGCGCAGCGGAGTCATGAAAATTAAGACCCCTTTAAAGCACGGAGGACAGCCTGGTGTAGTAAATCGTATCCCCTGCTAAAAATGTCCTTGTAACTACATAAGTCAGACTGAAAGCATGCACGGATCGCAAATACACGAACATAAGCTTGCCGAACGATGGGGGGTGAGGAATTATCGCCAAGAGCAGTCCACGCCTTCAAAATAGGTCACGAGTTCAAATCCGCAGCCGCCAAGATAATGTCAAATTCCGGACGCAAGGCAAGCCGAGAACGGATTGCAAGCGGGGACTCAGATGAGAACTTAGTCAATCGATGCGCCGGTCTGGCGCTGGCATGCGGGGCCTTGCGCAGTCATCCCCAAACCTATGCCACTGACTGCTGATTGGCTAATGTTTCCTATAGCTCTTCCTTTTCCTGTTGTTGATGCTATCTCTGACAATGGACTCCTGCACGTGTTTGAAAGCTCAGAAAAGTAAACAAATGGCTTATGTGCTCGACCAGTGTTCTTACAAGACACATTTTCTATGCCGCAGGCTGCTCGAAATGAGGACTTCACATAGTTAGAGAACACCCACCTTGGAGTCCAGACGCTCAGTTCTCGGATTGCTATCACGCCCTCTCGTTTCCGTTGACTTTTTGGAAGTTTGGCATTGCCTTCTTACTGGGTTGCAAAGCAAGCTACTTTTTCTATTGCGTTACACAGCGAACCCTTTACACTCGGACGATGGACAAATATTAACTCGGACTGAGTTTCGTACGACACAAAAATCAGGTAAAATTTCTTAGCATCAAAAATAATGATAAAGTCTTCATTAATTTGCGGACCCTAACAAGTGTAATCCACTGCTAGTAACAGCCTTTGCCTACTAATGCGACGTAATCTTTTGGGAACTACATCCTCCCTGGGAAACCTGCCAGAGAAAGGACATACGGTCAAGTAAAGGTCGTTGCCGGACAGACGTTCCGAGTATCCAGCGCTGTAGGACACAGAAATAGGCGCAGGCTGAGAAGTGCCTCAGAAGATGCTAACAGAGCTGACCTGTCCGGAATGCAGCGGTCTCTACGTCGTGCAAACTTCCAGTAACCTGAAGGACGCGAGCTTACTGACCCCGGCGACTGCGCCAAAAGGTGTCAACCACTTAAATTGTGCACGTCTCCTGGAATCGTTTTCCGCGTTCGGACCACATAGCACAAGGGCTTCTGTCAGTTTCCGGGTGTTTCCATATATGACTTACCCAGGTCCTCCTCCATGTGATCGGTGTGTTTTTTGAAGTTTGTACTCCTTCAGTCTACTCTATCCGTTCAAACTACTATTTTTGTTCTCCTAACAAGCCGAACCTTACAGCACTCCCAGTTGAAGCATATGCACGCACCGGAGTACATTTCTCAGTATCTTGACGGCTCTAATTTAGCAATCCCCACCCCTCACACAGAAGCACGTGAACTCAGCCGGTGAGTTGACGCAAGCGAGGTTCGCTCGTGGTGATCGATAATTTTGACGGCCCACTTCGCGGCAAGTGGTGAGTCCAGGTTTTGCAATTCCTCTCGTCGCTTGAAACCGAGATAAAGAGGAAGCGAGCTTCCCGTAGAACGGAAAAAAATAATGAGTCCAGAGACCACAAATGGCATCAATCTGAGTTGGATCTACAGGCAAGAGAGGGTAAGACGGGAGATCACTTTTAAGCCACGTCGGAGCAGGAGAAAACAGCGGCTGCCTGCTTGGTGTCGGAGGATGTACAAGAAACAGTTTGTTCGAAGGTTAAGTTGAACATTTTACATGTGACTTGCTAAATGGTGCCGGTAGAAAATAGGGCAAGAGGTTATTTTTAGAAGTGAAGGATGCCTTCGCCCCGCGTTTGTAAAGTTAAATTTGGAGCAGACGCGGTGTCAGTAAAATGGGGCAACCACGTACACACACACTCACCCGCACTAGTTTTGAAGGCGGTAAAGGAATGTGTTAAATGTAAGTTATAGCTGCATAACTTACGCGTTGCGAGGGGAGAAACCTAAATGTGACATGGGCGACGACGATAACGCAAAATCTGCCCAGAAAGTGAGTGTTCAGGTGACGTCTGATGGAAAAATCCAAAACCTCAGTCTAGTCGGCAGTAAAGACTTGCAAAAAGCGAAGGTGGTCACGTCTAATTTTATTACGACTGCAGGCCTGCAGGACCGACAGTCAACAACTGAACAAGATGCAATCACTAAAACAGGAAGTTTATTCGCCTGACGTTTCAGATTCTCACTGGAACCCATCACCGGAGGCAACCGCAGGAAATGGTATTAGAGGCACAAGGAGCGCAGTATCCATAGGAGACAGTTGTCCGACAACCATTCGCCTGTAATAATCGCATTTATCGCTGAGGTCCTATTTGCGGTGATGACTGTTTTGCGATCCCCACCCGAGCCGTTAATGCCCGCGATTTCATCATCGTTGATAGTGGTTGGCGTGACGGTCATTCGGCCCTTTGCCTCACTGTTACAGGGATTGTTGAACTCCCGCGCCCTCCGCTTGCAGTAAAGTATTTTGTGCAGGCAAAATAGCAGCAGAGAATATGGAGGTGAAAGGTCATTTCGCTTGTTAATAAAATGCGAACTAGAGAATCATGACTCATTCAACTTGCAGTTCACGCGGTTATCACCTCTTGTGAGAATTTCGGCTCGCTCAAACTTGAAGGTGTGGCTGAACCCCATCGAATAAGCTTCGATCTGGGAACAAGCATCATTCCTCCTCACTGCTGCTACATATTCGGTCATTCGCCTTCGGAGTGGTCTCCAAGTTTCTTCGAAGTAGTTGCTTTGCCCACAAATGCCCTAGATCCGGTAAACAACTCCACATGCTTCCTGCTGTGACAACGGGTTTTTCGGCTTCATGACCTGGCGCCTGATGGTTGTTTCTGATCTGTGTACAACTCAAACTGTAAGTGGAGTGAAGAGGTGACCGACAGTTTTCGAGACGTTCTTAACATACGATATTATTCACCAAAATCTGGGACCGGTTGAATC